>PVKH010044104.1:0-10644 GCA_004027955.1 Chaetophractus vellerosus | reverse complement strand
AAAAAATAAAAAAATAAAAATTAAAAAAAAAGATGCTTAAATGACCTATCTCCCATGGTTGTTGTAGAGCTCAAGTGAAAAGAGGTATGTAAAGGTATGCAAAACAACTGAAAAATCTATCAAGCAGTATGCAAATTTAATTAATAGCATTATTGTTAGCAAAGAAATTTATAAAGCATTTATTTGAAACATAATCAGAGGACTTTCTTTCAGCAGATGCGTCCCTACTCAGACCAACCCACAATCCATCATAGCACAGAGTTCACAGGATGGTGTCTGGCTCCCTGTGAATTTTTCCAGGCAAGCATGTAACCTTAAGGAATTATCACCTCCAACAACATAAACAAGCTCTATTTTACCCCTGAATATTTTTGGACGTTCAGTTAAAAAACATTTTCAACAACTAATAACATTTTTATAACTAACCCAGATTTCTTTCCAAATGTATTCTTAATACTATGATAAAAGAGGAAGAAAATGCAATGTAGTTTGGAACTAAACTAATGAACCTGAATTCCTTTTACTTTTGATCTCCATTCTAACTCATTTGTTTTCACTAACATGTCAAATAAATCCAAGTGTTTAAAATAAACATTTTGTCAAGGATTAGCCATACTTAAATGATAGCAAAAAAACTGTTTTTTTAGAAAGGGAGTTCTTGTTCCAGTAATTTCATCTTTTCCAGATAGGGGGGAAAAAAAAGAACATAAATACTAAGATTACAAAAGCAAATTTAGTAAATGGAATGTACTGAAGCACTCAGCAGCTTTAGTAGGCATAGATATATTTATTTGATGAGTCCAATGTATTAAAATTCAAGTATTACCAACCGTGTTGCTAGCACATTTTAATTAATACTAAAAATATACTGTAGGGAAGTGGCTGTGGCTCAATTGGTTGGGCTCCCATTTACCATATGGGAGGCCCCAGGTTCGATTCCCAGGGCCTCCTGGTGAAGGCAAGCTCGCCCAAGGGGTGTGGTGAGCTGACACTGCAAGATAATGCAACAAAGGGAGACAAGCAGACACAGAAAAATGCACAGCAAATGGACACAGAGAGCACAAGTAGCAAGGGGGAGGGCGATAAATAAACAAATAAAAATAAATCTTTAAAAAAAAAAATATGTATATATATACACACTGTGATGTTAAAAGTAAGCTGCCTGTTCCACAGATTTCATTTTCATTTATTTAATATTAGTTATATCTAATTATTTTAAAGTTCTCACATTTAAAAGTCTTGCATGTACTTTTACACTTTTCTTTTTCAGATAAAAGCAATTCAAATCCAAAAGTAAGTTATTGTTTGATTACCTGTCTTTTACTAACCACTTCTTTAAAATGATCAATGATTAAACACAGGGCTCTGTAGATAAACCATTTATGTTTCCCAGAAGATGGTCTCTACCAAACATCCTCTACAACCCATAACCTTATGCAGCATATATGTTCTTATCAATGTAATTTCTGAAAATGTGTTAAGTAATTAAAATATTTTATTTGCATTACAACATTGGAGAAAATGCTAAGATATCGAATTAATCATAACAAAATTTCCTAGGGGGCCGGCTGTAGCCCAGTGGATAGGGTGCCGGTTCACCACATGGGAGGCCCCGGGTTCAGTTCCCGGGGCCTCTCCAAGCAGGCAGACCACCTTGAGAGGGCAAGCTGCCATGGGCGGGGCAGAGCTGCCATGGGCAGGGCAAAAAGCCGCTGTGGGCAGGGCAAAGCTGCCACAGGCAGGGCAAGTCGCCTGCGAACAGAACAGAGCCGCCCATGAGCAGAGCAGAGCCGCCCACGAGCGGGGCAAGCCGCCTGCACAGTGAGCTGACTCAGCGCGTCGCCGCAACGGGGGGGAGACAAAGCAGACACAGAAGAACGCAAAAATGAACACAGCAAGAACAAGCAGAAAGGGGGGGATATGTAACAAAAAAAAAATTTCCTAAAATAAAACTTATGAGTCCTATAATATCTGTTATAATAGCAGTTTACCAAATATAAAACCACAATGAATTGTTGCTGCATATTCAATTATATTTTATGAAAATTCAAATAGGTACATAAATAAAATGGAATGCATGCCAACATTTGTTATTAATGTTCTTTTAGGAATAAAAAAATATGATGGGTTGAATTTGCAGACACACATATCAGAACCTAGGGTATTACAAATTCTCCACAGAAAAGTCTCAGTGAGAGCTTTCCCCAAAACATTAGCATTTATGAAGAGTGATTTTCCTACTTGAGAAAGTGAATTGCTATGCCTTCCTGTGGATTTAGAATAGAAGTGAGTTCAAAACACTGACAGAAAAAGAACAAAGTTGGAGGACTCACAATACCTGATTTCAAGGCTTAGTAAAAGGCTAAAGTAATCAAATCAGTTTAGTATTAGAAAAAGGATACAACACAGACAGAAGAGAAAGTCCATAAATAGACTTACACAAGTACAGTAAATTGATTTTTGTCAAATTGCAAATGCAATTCAATAGAGAAAAGACAGCCTTTTCAACAAATAGTACTGGAAATTTAACCTCAACCGATATATCATACCTTATATAAATATCAACTCAAAATGGACCAGAGAACTAAATGCAAAACTTAAAACTATAAAACTTCTAGAAAAAAAAATAGGAGAAAATCCTAGTGACCTTACACTAGGCAAAGAGTTCTTTGATACAGGACAAAAAGTAAAATTTATAAAAGAAAACACTAATAAATTGGATTGTATCAAAATTTAAAATGTTGGCTTTGCAAAAATACTATTAGGAAAGAAGGAGAAAATATTTGTAAATCACATATCGGACAAACAACTCTCAAAACTCAACAATAAAAAAACAACCCAACTGAAAAAATGGACAAAAGATCTGATAGGTGATTAGGTCAGTCAACACAAAAAGATATATGGATGACAAATAAGCATATGAAAAAATGTTCAACATTATTCATCATTAGGGAAATATAAATTAAAACTATAATGAGATACCACTACATACCTATTAAAATGATTATTTTAAATTTTATTGATAAAACCATATGCTGCAGATACGCAAAGCAAAAAGAACTCTCTTACATCACTGGTGAGAAACCAAAATCATATAGCCACTTTTGAAAACCAATTTGGCAGTTTCTTATGAAGATAAACAGATGCTTACCATATGACATAGCAATCAGACTCCTAGGCATTTACCGTAGAGAAATGAAAATTTATGATCATACAAAAACTTACCCATGAAAAAAATAAATTTAAGGAAGTATTGGGGACTGAACCTACATGGGAAGCAGGCACTCAACCACTAAGCTACACCCGCTCCCCAATGAGAGTTGGGTTTTTTCATTTGTTTCTTTGTTTTTAGGAGGTACCAAGGATCGAAGCCAGTACCTCATACATGAGAAGCAGGTGCGCAACCACTTGAGCTACATCCACTCCCCTTCCCATAAATGTTTAAAGCAGCTTTAGTAGTAATTGTTAAAAAAAAAAAACCTAAATGCTCATCAACAACTGTCTAGATAAATAAACTGGTACATCTACACAATGGAATATTACTCAGCAATAAAAAGGAATGAATTATTGATACATGCAAAAAACATAAATCTCATATGCATTTTGTTAAGTGAAATAACTAGGCCAGAAGGATTACACATAGTATGATTCCATTTATATGACTTTCTGGAAAAGGTAAAACCATAAGGATAGACAACAAGATCTGTGGTTCCTAGGAGGTAAGAGGAAAGGGAGGGGTTGACTCGAAAGGGGCAACATGAGGGAATTTTGGAGGGATAATGAAACTGTTCCATATCTTGACTGTGGTGGTAGATTTATGAGTTGTACCTATAAATTTTTAAAACACTAATAGAAATAATTTATATAAGTAAAAATAATAAACTATACATGGAATTCAGAATATTAGTTAAAACAAATATCTAATGAATGTCTGTACCTCAGCTATGACATAAGTTCCTGTTTCATCATAGATTTTCAATAATAGCTTACTGAATAAATTTTTATGCATTCAATCTATAAAAAAGACTAATCTCATTTGGCATAAGTTAAGGATTTGCTAAAGTTTATGAATTTTCTTAAATTTTTTTGAAATTTTACCTCAAAAAACTGAGGTCCTTTAACCTGTGTCATCATAAAGAGTGTAAAGGACATTCAAATGTATAAAAAAAAAAAAAAGAAAGAAAGAAAAGAAAAGAAAGAAAAATCACAAAGAAAAATACAATAGCAAAAACTGGCTTGGAGACTAATGGGACCTTATGATCCTGAGAATAGAAAGTGCAGTTAAGAGTTTAGTCTTCCCTAATGGAGCAGTAACAGTTCCCCCAGTGTAGGGGCAATGACTGGTAAAGGAGGATGATACACTGATGGGCCCTTGATATTGACGACTATGCTTATGAGCCTTTGTTCTTGAAATTGAAACTTAGCCTAGTGTTGTGGGGTACCTAAGAGTTGCCTCCTGAAAGCCTCTGTGTTGCTCAAATGTGGTCTTTCTCTAAGCTAAATTCAGCATATAAATACATTACCTTCCCCGCAGCGTGGGACATGACTCCTGGGGATGAGCCTCCCTGGCACTGAGGGATTACTACCAAGCACCAACTAGCAATGTAACTGGAAAAAGAACCTCAAATAAAAGGGGAAAAAGGTAAAGACAAATGAGTTTATGCAGCTAAGAGACTTCAAAGTGAGTCGGGAGGTCATCCCAGAAGTAACACTTATGCATCTCTCAGCAGGATCTCACAGACTGCCAAAGTGGATACTACTCCAAATAGTGGGGCTCCTGAGGGCTCTGGAGACACCCAGGTCCTATGGTCAAGGCATATAGCTCTGGAGTTTGGTGCCTTGCCAGTGGGCCCTACTTTGGAGTTTGTGCTCCAAGAGTGACAGAGTTATACTCAATTATGGCTTCCCTATACATGGCTCATCTGTCCTTTCTATTTAAACCTATACTTGCTGCTGGAGCTTGTAGGTGTACGTCCAAGTGACTCAAGTCTTTGGGCTGTCCATGTGCCAGCTGGGCCCAGAACCTAAGCAAAGTTTCAACACCTACTGTCCAGTTTACTGAACTCACCCAGGACAACTAACAAGGAGGTGAGTATTAACAACCACCATACCAAGGAAACAAGAGCCAACAACTGAAAGCAAGAGTCTCATCCATCAGCTATATGAGATCGAATCCTCCTCTCAGTTAGAGGTGGAGTGGACATCACCACCCCAGACTCCTCAGGATTGGGGAATGTACTATGGACTAGAGTAGACTTACTGGTATTCTACTATAGACGTATTGTGATTCTAGCATTAGAAGAAATTACAACATTGACGTGGAGACAGTGACCACTGGAGGCTCTGGGGGCAGGGAGAGGGAAAAACAGTTGTAATACGGGGACTTTTTCGGGACTTGGGAATTGACCTGAATGACATTGCAACGACAGATATAGACCATTTTATATTGTCACATAACATGCAGAATTGTGTAGAAAGAGTGTAGACTACAATGTGAACTATGGTCCATGCTCAGTGGCAAAGCCCCAGGATGCACTTGTCAGTTGCAGTGAATGTGCCACACTAATGAAGGATGTTTATGTGGGAGGGTGTGGGAGGTATGGGGAGTGGGGCATACCGGAATCACTGTACTTTTTGTGTAACTTTTACATAATCTAAGTATCTTTTACAAAGTAAAAAATATATATTATTTTTTTAAAAAGAGTTTAGTCTTCCCAGAATCACGTTTGGAATAGGAAAAAAGTACCTATTACCTGAAGAATGGACTTTACGGAGTTCTATAATTAAATCTCATCAAGTTATTAGAAAGGTTTGGAGAAAAAAAGAATGCTTTCACTAGAAACATGCTGAAAGAATTGGGAAAAACACAGTCATCATATTAAGCATCTATGTCCTTATATTATTGTGCTAGATATTGGCCTTTCCCTCAAGCTCACAAAGCATAAAGAGAAATAAACAGTAGGATGTTAGTAGTATCAATTATTTTAGGTCAACTGAAATAAAGCCACAGTGTTCTTCTTTTGTAGAAAGTATAACACTGGTAATTCTCCCCAAATCTGGATTGTACTAGTCCAGATTAGATCTGTGCCGGTGAACCAAGAATGCATGCAAGGACCAGACTACACACAGAAGTAAGTGAATACTGTCACTTGTTAATAAGGCAGTTAACCTATATACAAAAAGTGAGTTTTTCAACAATTGGCATGGGAACAATAAATGCAGAGGCTATAATGAAACTCAGTCTCTATCTAACATCACAAACAAAAATTAATTTGAAACTTACCATATATCTAGATATAAAAGCTAAGACTATAAAACTCCTAGAAGAAACTATAGGTGATTATATTCACAATCTTGGGAGTTACAAAGATTTCTTAACACATAAAAATAAGTAAACAAAGAAGAAAATATTTATAAATTGGACTTCACAAAAATTTAAAAACTTCTCCTCAAAAGACATATTTAAAAATGAAAAGACAAGGCAGAGATTGGGAGAAAATGTCTATGATATATATGTCAAAGGACTTGTATCAAGAATATATAAAGAACTTTTACTAATCAATAACAAAAGCATGACAATCCAATTTTTAAAATGGCAAAACACTTGAGACACTTCACAAGATACATGAAGAAAATGCATGAATGGCTAGTAAGAACACAAAAAGTGTTCAACATTATAGTCACCATGAAAATGTGAATTAAAACCACTATGAAATACCATTTTAAAACCCTAAGGATAATGAAATTAAAAAGACTGGCAACACCTAAAGTTGCAAGTGGATGCAGAACAACTGGAACTCTCATACATTGCTAGTGGGAGTATAAAACGATACAACCATTTTGGAAAAAACTTAGTTTCTTATAAACATACACCTACCCTACAATCCAGCAACTGCATTCTTAGAGGTTAGCTAAGAGAAATGAAAACACATGTCCACAAAAGACTTATACAATCATGTTTGTAGCAGTTTTATTTATAATAACCAGAAACTGGAAATAACTCAAATATCTATTAACTTAAGAATGGATAAACAAATTATGATATAGTTATAAAATGGAATACTACTCAATCACAGAAAAGAATGAATTACTGATACATACAACATGGATGAATATCAAAATCACTATTTATGTGAAATAATCCAAACACTAAAGACTATACTGAATGATTCGATTTATGTGAAATTCAAGAAGAGAAAAAATTAATTTCTAATAATAGAATTAAGACCAATGGTTGCCTGTGGGGAGTGGAAATTGGCTGGAAGAGGACACAATGGAATTTTCTGAGGTGATGAAAATGTTCTAAGAATTATGTGTGGTGATTATTAAATGGGTATTTAATAAACCACTGAAATGTATACTTAAGATCTGTGCACCTCACTGTATGTTATTTTTCCTCAATAAAAAAATAATAAATAATGAATTGTTTGGGTCTTTTATTTCAGTAGTAGAAAATACAGAGCATATCACATGGTACCCTGCATATAGGAACAAATGGCTACTTTTAGAGAGTATATACATTCATTTAAGTCTTTATAATAGTTATTAAGTTTGGGAAAAAATAATGGTCTGATTTTAAGCAATGTGTAACCTATTATTGGCAAACAAAAAAATTTATAGGTAGTTTTTGTTTGTTTTTTAAATTAGACTTAACATAAGCAGGAATGTACCAAAGAAAGAGGTGAATTAATGAGTCAATTACGGAAAAAACATCCAACCTTCTGATTCCTGAGTATTCTATCTTGGGATTAAATTTAATACTAAAAAGTATATACTATCATTATGTTATTGCTAATTAGCCAGGGATAACAGTTAACAATATAAATAATATTGATAATAATTTGTATAAGAAAAAATATGGCTATGTTAACTGTCCATAACTTCTGTTTTCAATCAAATTCAACATAAAGACATTCATCTCACAATAAATTATTTTGCTAAACTATAATTTATAACTATATATCTCCAACTATAACTCTTGTTTCCATATTAGCAGGTATACCAAATTTCAAACACAAATGAACTAAAATGATGGTTCACCTAGGAATACCATGAATAAAGTAAACTGGATAAAAGGATACCTACACTAAACCTAAATATTTATTAAATCCCCTTAAACTTTTATTTTAAAAAGCAAATACAAGTTTAGCAATTAATTGAGCAATACATTCTGGAATGATTTAACCCAAAATCCATCTACTTCCAAACTTAGTTTAAAGACAATCCTTACAACACATACATGTACAATATTTCCATGTGTACGTATGTTTCCATGTTCATGTGTGCATGTCTAAATAAGACTTATGTGGTTCTCAAGCAATTTTAAAATGTTTTGGTATTGGTATGAAAGAAAACACATGAAATATTTAAAGATTGAGTACCCCATGTTTTTTAAAGCTATCTGTAGAAGTACCATACCTGTGCTCTCTTCTGTACTTCGAGGAGGAGTTCAGAATACTGCAGCTCCAGTTCCTTCTTTTGTTTCTGCCAGCAGCTCTCTTGGGCTTTGATTTGCTCTGCCACTTTGTTAAATGTGTCTTCCTGGGTCTGCTGAAGTTCTTTCATTGTGTCAGACTTATTTTTACAGATATATTCTAGATGACTAATCTAAATAGGGGAATGCAACAGAGAGTGCCCATTTCTTTGCATTATTCCCTCACAAAAAAAGAAAGCAAAATTTTTCTACTCTATTTTATTCCTCAAGCTCATATAAAATTTTTAAGTTAAGATGTAAATAAATAAATAGAGACAGGAATTAGCAAATTAAATTACCAGATTTTTGAGGGAAAAAATGGGATCATTTGTATACTTTGACAAGAAAATTTTTCTTCTTTTTCTAATAAAGTTACTCATTCTATAAGCAATTTTACTGGGAAGATTGAGAAAAGTATTCTTACTTATGAAACCAAAGCTCAAGTTATTCAGCTACTCCAATGGGAAAGGAGGTATTTAAAAGAGATTTACAAATCTGCAAACATTTTACATATAATAAAACAGAATGTTCCAACCAATTTTCATTGCACACTCAAAATTCTCACATAATTCAACACGTGGCAATTAATGATATTTTGAAGCTATGAAAACTATTAAAAACATAATGCCATCTCAGAGGGTTAAGCACACACATGCACACATTCTAACGTGATCCATAATTTTGAAACCCATTATACACATATCCACAATCATGAACAGCATCTATGCTTCTCACAATTTATTTCCTCAAATCCTCAATCCAACTTCTCAGTGCCTATTATTGTATAGGACCAAGGTAAAATGTTCAGTAATAAGAAATCTCATTCCAAAAATGAGCCAAGATTCTGTTTCATTACTTCAACAGCCAAGAAAAACTTATGGAACAGTTTTTCTCTTCCTGTGCCTTTAGAGCAAATATCAATTCAAACAAGACCTGGAAATTAGAACATATAAACATAGTTCTGCCCGGTTCAATAGATCCAAGAAAAAAAAAACCAACATCTTCAATGATAGCATATGTTAGTCTGCTAAGTTGTTTAATTTTCTATAACCAAAAGAAGGTTTTTAAAAAAATTTCTTGAAAGACTAAATTCCTAGAAGTGAGAAATGGTAAAGTAACCATAAAAGTCTACTGTTTCCTCCTGCAAAATCTCTCTCTTACATACTAAAGCATGGTTGGGGTTTTATAATGTGCACTTTGCTACATTTAAGAAACAAATCATAAACATATAATTTAAAACTTTAAGTACCTTTTAAAATAACAGCTCATATTTCCTAAGCAAAGAATTTTAAGATCATGCTTTTAAATAACTATTTTGTTTTGATTTTATGCTAAGATAAAGAGTTGGTTTATTAATGTAAAAGACTAAGTTCTTTGAATTGCTTCATCAGTAAGATTAATTTATTTTCTTTTAATTAGGTCCCTGTGGCTAATACTGGCTAGTAGTATTAGCATGTCCTGCACAGAAAGTGGAGCTTAGAGACTTCATACAGACTTCAGTCACATTTACATGCCCACAGCAATGGCATCAAACTGAGTTGTAGACAAGCCATAATTAATGGTATTGAATTATTAACATCCAAATTCTTTTTGAAATAAGATGAATGTCAGCCCTTCTTAATGATACTGTGATGTGGACAAATGTCACTGAATTTAATAGAGGTATCTGGTGCCTGAGGACAGTTACCTTCTCATTAGCCCTGTTCAGGTCTGCGATCAGGGCATCAACATTCTCCTGCAAGACTGCACAAAGCTCAGACCAAGAGAATTTATCCAGCATGCCTTCTGGTTGTTTTATGAGCACACAGCCTGCTACCAAGTGCTGATACAAGGTATGAAGGAAGGTTAGCTTCTCCTGTGAGGAAAAAAAGAGAAATTAAACCCAGTATATAAACATCTTAAGGATTAAAACATAATACACATGGTGAAGAATTTATTTCAAAACCCTGGAAAAGAATTAAAATACTCAAGTGTCAGAATATTGCCATTTTTAAGACATTTTTTTTACTTTCAAAACTAAGCATCACATAGAATATTTGGAACTGCTTATACATGGTATTCAAAAATGAAATCTAAAGTCTAGAAGCCAGAAAACCAGGATTCCAACCCCAGCTCTGCTACTGAGGAGTATGTGATCTGAGCAAGCACCTATTCAGGCCTAGGCTTCTTCC
>PVKH010044103.1:0-10667 GCA_004027955.1 Chaetophractus vellerosus | reverse complement strand
AGTAGGCTAATAACATACTTTCAAGCCAACATGTGGTGATATTCTCGGATGGTTCCCCTTGTGGTGGGGTCCTGAATATCACGATGCTAACTTAGATGTGGATTTTTATCTGAGAAGGAGCTGGCCTTTGATGTCACTATTGGTCTAAACCTATTCATCCCAGTATTTGAAACATTCTGTTGATATTTTATGGGTTTCCTATGAGGCCCATAACTTTGGGAAATAATCTTAATGTTGGATATAAGTATTGGAATACTTTCATAAGAATACTGCACAATTATGTGGCATATGGATTTAATTATTAGTCAAGATTAAGGTCATCATTCCCACCGGTTACATTCAGAGAGAATCAGTTGTAAACCAAAAATTATGTAACCCAACAAAAAGTGACAAGAAATACATAATATAAAAAACTGCTAAGAAATACATAATATAAACTTCATTCTGAGCCATAATGTATGTGGCATGAATAAAGATATATATTGGCATAATAACTGCCGAGAGCAATAAAATACTACTGAAGTTATTCTTTTAAAAATCACTTTACCAAAAAGGGGGCCAATGACATAGAAGATCTCACAATATAATTCAACATTTAATTATACCAGGTATGTCAAATTTTCCACTATTTAGTTGAAGAAAGTTTAGAATAATATTGTTATTAGAATACATTTATTAAACAAATTCTAAGTTATTCTTGGGTAACTGTTGAGTGGCTAAGATAGCCATAAGAGGCTTTTTTGGTCCACAGTCCCTTTTGTCAATCAGGTGAAAACCACGGGCCCCTTACTAAGTCCACACTATACTGTGTTATTTAATAAATATATCATACCCGCACCAACATGTCCTCACAAGAATGTTTTTTTTTGAATTTTCAATTTAAGCTCACAGACACCCTGAAATCTTTCCACAGATCCCTTGGGGGTCTGTGGACCCTTGGTTAAAAAACCCTGCATTAGAGGGCCAACATTTCCCAATGCCCACAGATTGGGTGAATCCATAGGCCAATAACCGGAATTTCCCAGAATTTAAGAGTCAAAGGTTAGCACACTTTTAGAGAAGAAATTGAAAAGTATATTATTTTAGATCCTGTATCTTGTCTTTGAGGAAAGTTATAATATATGCAAGTTTTAAAACTTCTGAAAAATGCATCTTGGATGTTTGAACATCTGGATGTTTGTTGTACATTGAATAGCAGAATGGATTAACTGAAACGTTCCACTTTTTATTTTCTAGCTTTCTAGTCATGTGGACATAGCTAATGATTCATTTTAGAGGGACATGTTAGCCATTTCAGATGTATTAAGAAGCTACATCTCCCTTCTCACCTGGGAATCAGGCCTCATTATTTTATAAACCCTATTTGTATACATCTATGCAAACATCTGTATACATAAAATGGATAGATCTCTTTATTCAGCAGAGGAGGCTCCCATTTATTCTGCTGAAAATTTAAACCACATTTCAATATTATAGAGCTCTTTGTACATTTCTGCAAGCCAAATACAATATTTTTTTAAAGATACTTGGCTATGGGAGAAAATTAGGAAACATTAAAAAATAAGATTTCAGAAACACATATTCTGGTAACTCATCTAGGTTGGGTATGGAAATTATAATGGTGTTACCCTTGTTCAGAAGACATAATAAAATCTATTCTTAGATGCCTATTTTAATAATCTGTTCTGCGCATGAGCAAATTCAGTTTGGCAGAGGGACCTCAACTCTGGTGTTACTTGCATCTGTGTTTTAACCCAGAAGCCTTAGTCCTTTGCAACCTGGGATTCTGCATGTCCTCTTTTTTTTTCTTTTCATGAAAAGTAAAAAAAAAAAAAAAAAGAAAAGAAAAAAAGCCAACCAGATAAAAGGCATCAGCGCAAACACTGAAACGGCTAATGGGATGAGTTAAGGAAGGCAATATTGCAAATATTGCGAACGGGTGACAAGTAAGACCTTCACAACCGGTTGATGGCCAGCTGGTGGAGACTATGAAGGAGGTCATCCAGGAGATGAGGACACAAGGATTTGAGTCTGAAAACAGATTACAAACCTGGGAAACAATGTATGGAAGGGGAAGGGGCATAATGATGGGGCAAGGAGAAAGACAGGTATCAGTGAAAGTCTAAACCAGATCCTGGCTTCAATTCAAGCTGGTCATTTCAAATGATATGGGACAGGTCTCACACAGAGGTCTGTATCCTAGATCTGCACTGCAACAGCCTTGAGCCATATGTGGCTAATGAGCACTTGAAATGGGTCTAGTCCAAACTGAGATGTGCTGTCAGTATAAAATACACTCTGGGGTTTCCAGACTCAGCATGAAAAAAAAGCATGCAAATATAAAATTAATAGTTTTTTAAAATTAATTACATGTTGAAATAATACAATTTTGAATATATTAGATTAAATAACGTATATTTTAAAAATTAACTCCACCTGTTTCTTTTGACTTTTTCAACGTGGCTACTAGAAAATTTCAGATTACCTAAGTAGCTTGCATTATATTTCTACAGGGTAACACCAGGCTAAACTGTCAGCAAGGGAATAGAAGGCGTCAGATCAATTCCCAGAAATTGGAACCCTGGGCTAACAAGATAAGACAGATGGGTTGATCAAGGGAAATAAGTAAATTGAAGTATTAAGTTCCCAGAGTCCAAGAGGAATCAGCAGCAAGACTGAGCTAAAGCTCCTCCCCAACCCGGAATAAGATGGGCCCAAGCAAAGGGCAGGGCTGAATTCATGGGTAAGAATCATCTGGCCCTCCAAAAAGATGATAAGTTAATAGGATAGGGAAATGAGCAGAACATAGCCTAAGAGCAGTAGAAAGACTTCCCTCCAAACAGTTTTATGACAGCAGAGAAAATAATGGAATCACAGCACAGCAGGAGCTCTTCAGGATCCTCAAGCAAGAAATATTTAAACACTTCATAACCTTGTTCTTTTCTCACCATTTTCCTTCTGACTTATACCTTACCCTTCCTCAGAGGACAATAGCCATGTGTGAAGTTTGAAGTTTGAAAGTTTAGTTGCTTTTGAGTTATGTGTGCACAAAATACCTCCGGGCAATATGGAAAACACATTTTTTTTTCTGGTTCCATAACTCTCAAGACAGCTAACAGATTCCCCTAATACTTTCTTGTCCACCAAAATGATTTTAAGTTACTGTCAAGCTCTGGAAGTTTCAGGCTGTAATGTCTGATTTTTCAGAGGACACTCCTCTTCAAATGGGACTTTTCTCCTAAATAGGTTTAAAATAGTTAACTCTCCCTGTTGCTGTTGAGAAAAATTAGTCTCATAATAAATGACTATTGACAAAGGAATGTTGTAAAAACATTTACAAAAGGGCCAGCTTTACTTCTTTACCAAGTTGGTGTACAAAATCAACAGAGGGGTAATAGATTTGACTTTTGCCTTTAGGCCACAAGGTCCTAGACTTGAAGCATCAAAGGTATGGAAAATGCTATATAATGGGTAGGGAGTCAATAAGCTTAAAGGTCTATGATGAAAAGATGCTCTATTAAGAATAGGGTGTTAGGGGCCGGCTGTAGCCCAGTTGGTAGGGCGCCGGTTTACCACATAGGAGGCCCCGGGTTCGGTTCCCGGGGCCTCCTCAAGTGGGTAGACCGCCTTGAGAAGGCAAGCCGCTGCGGGCAGGGCAATGCTGCCAAGCCCCTGCGAGCAGAGCAAGCTCGCGCCGCGTGGTGAGCTGACTCGGCGGGCCCCCGCACCGGGGGCGGGGGGGAACACAAGCAGACACGAAAGAGCGCAAGAATGAACACAGCAAGAACAAGCAGAAAGGGGGGGATATGTAATAAAAAAAAAATTAAAAAAAAAAGAATAGGGTGTTAATTGGGTAAAAAATATGTTAAACAGCCTCAGGAGGCTGCGAGTAGATGCATTACATCTCCCAAGTATCCTTTAAATTAAATAAAATGAATCAGTCACAAGAACTAGAATATTTTCCAAATTTCCTGCTCTTGCTTTGGTAAACCACACAGATTTACCAGAATTATTCAACCAAGGCTTTGAAGCTATACATCCAGTTTTCTTGAGATGCCATTGGGAATTTGGTGCAAGCATTTGCTCAGAAGGGGATTAAAGAGTGGGATCCCTGCACTTATAATCAAATTCAAGAATTAGGTATTCTGGACAGAATGCCGACCCAGGACTCAGGAGATGCAGATTCTGGTGCCAATGTCCTCATTTGCAGAATGTGAGCATTTAAATTTTGCAAAAGTGAAAATAATCACAATGGCTAGTATATTTACCTGCATGGGAATTTACCAGAAATAGGGATCATGAGTGATTTTTGTTTTCTTGCATTTGATTTTTCCAATAAATAAATAGGAAAAAAGAAATAAAAATTGTGATACCTATTTTTTCTTGGGCATGTGAGTATTGATGAGATGATTTCTCAGTTATTTTTTCAGGGCTGGGATTCTAACTCTCAAATATCCAAAAAATAATGTGTCTCACGTGAGACTGCTTGGACATCTGCCATCTAATTACCAACCAAGCTGGCTTGTCTCCCAGCTTGCCACAACATCTGGATGGTAAATGTCATGACATTTCAGTCTTTTGGCATTCCCAAATTGACACACCCCATATCCTGCCTTTGTCCCTAAATTTAAAATGTGCACTTTTCAGCAGAATTCCAGAGAGTACACAGAATTGTTCCCTTTTACTAACAGCAAAAAAAAAGCTTCTTTATAAATTATAAATTAGAAAGAAATATTGATACGGTGGCTTAGTGAGCAAAGAAATGAAGAGGAGAAGCAATTCGGCTGACAAATGCACCAGGCTCGGGGAGGGGCAGGCTGTGAGTTGGTCAAAACAAAGTTTTACCAGCCCTAATGGCAAGATATTTGATAAAAGATTTGGGATTGTCAGTGACTTCAAGTCAATCAATATTAAATCAATGATCCAGAAAATGATATGGTGGCAAGACTGTACTGAAGCTATCAAGAGTCTTATTTATACTTTTAATTAATTGTATCAGCATCTGGAGCAGCTACAGACACATTCTCAAGGCAAGCAGGCACAGGAATTTTGTTGGTTCCTATATTGGTGGGAACATGTCTATGCTGAAAAACACACAGGGAAATAAGGGCACATGTATGAAAATAAGTTTAGATATGCTCACTTTTCATACCCTTCTTAGGTATTGCAATAAAGATAGTAATATGTGGAGCAATTATGTCTCCTCATACAGGTTTCTATTTGTTGTTGTTTTACTATTATTCCACTAAAAAAAAAAAATCACAGCCATCAAAGAAACAAACCAACAAATCAAATCTGGGCTTCATACAATCTCTGGTCAGTTCATTCTGTCAGGATAGAAATCTGTGAATTCAGCAATTTTCTACAGTTTGAGAAACTGCCTGCTTCCACAACCCTGCCCATGTTGAGTGAGAAAGAATTGTTGCAATCCTGCACAGAAATGAACGGACTTCATTATCACATACAGAAAAGGTTTTAGCTGCACATTTTCTCCTCTTTGCCTGAAGGAAAAATGATACCCCTGATAACCAAAGAACATTATTAAATGCAGTTTCCAAAAGAGTTTAATGATAACTGAATCATTTCTCCTTAAGAAAACCAAATTGTGAATCCGGATATGTATATTACATTTGACTCAGTAAGGGCTTTGTATTGCTGGCTGCTAAATGGCAGGCAGATTCTCCTTTTTAATGGAGCAATCCTTAGGATTAGTGGAAGGTCAATACTTAAAAGACATTTTACTCCAAAATTATTTTGGCTTTTATGAATACCGAGTCTGTCTCTTCTACCTTCCCTTCACCCCCACCTCCAGTTTTTGCTGCTTCTGTTGCTGGAAGAGACATCTAGATTTAATTATTCATCCACTGCATAGTTTGCAGTTTGGTCACAGTAGTAGATTCTTGAGAAAGACTTAATTTTGCCCAAGGTCAGGATTGTTATATGTAACACTTATTTCACAGCTGATCCTGCTGACATTAATAATAATAGCCAATATGGGCTTCAGCATTTTCCTTCAAACCCCAAAGAGCTGTTGCTCCTTTTACTTTTTCTTCAAATCACATTAATATAGTATAACTAGTCATTAAGAGTTTGGGATCCAGACTGATAATATACAGTTCAAATACCATTTCCAAGTTTACCAGCTATGTGAACTGAGGGAAGTTTCTTTGTTTATTCCTCAGTTTCCTCATATGTAAAATGGAGACAAGAGAATCTTATTCATAGGGTGTCTATGGGAATTAAGGGAATTAACAAATGTAAAAGTATATTAAACACTTCCTGGCTCATAAGTACTTAACATATGTAGCTATTATTATGGTTCATTCTGAATGAAATCTAACAAAACAGTTTTAAATCTAGGAAAGTTCTGTGTTTCTGCTACCTTAGATGATTTTAATTCCCGTGCTATACCTTAATTTATACTTTAATAAAGTACGTTGCAAGTTAAATTTCCTCCAGCTTAACAGACACCACTGGCCTTATATATAAGCAGGTGAGATTCAAGACTGAGTAGCACAATTTAGGGCTACCAGATAAAATCTATTGCCGGAAATATCCCTTAGATGCCCCCTGCTCCCACAAACACAAGGACCTACAATTTCCTTTTAAAACAACTAAGTGACTAGAATGAATTTAGGAAAACATTAAGACCTTATAGATTATGATGCGTTCATTGAGTTTATTTATCAGACAGAATCGCAGGACCCCAAGGGCATGATATAGAGAAGAGATCCATTGTGGTAAAAAGGGGGAGACAGAGAGAGAGTGAGAGGGAGACTAAGACAGTGCCGGCACTTTACAGGGTTGCCAGTGGTCTCAGAAAAAATCCACAGATACTATGTGCTGGAAGAGAAATAGAGACAGAGGGAAAGAATATCAGACACAAATATAGACGTAGGAAAGCAAATTCATTTAGTTTATGTTTTTATAACTATAGGTGGATCTGATCCTGATGGGAGGTGGGCAGGAAGGACGGAATAAAGGGATTATACTCATCCAATGCCAAAATATTAAAAATGCTCTAGAATGCCACAAACCAATACTTTAGAAACAGGACTATAATAAGTGAAATAATAACATAATCTAGGTAATTGAAGTGGTAAAGAAAAATAAAAGAAAATCAGAGTTTAAAGAAAGAATTTCTAATTAAAGGAAAATGGCAGGGGAGAAAATACACAGGTCATTGGAAGAGCCAACAAGCTCACTGGGTAGAAACATTTGCGTACACGTCCATTTTCTTAGATAAGAGTTTTATTTGTGTTTAAATGGTAGCTTTCGTTTTATGATAGTTTTAAAGAATGAATAAGAACAACATCATCTGAAAGGAAAGGATATTAAATCGGAAAATATAATGATCAGTCCTGGGAGGAATGTGCAGCTTAAAGAGTGTTTTATTATTTACCATTTTGCATGACGCTTCTGTGAAATCTTTTAAATAAAAAATCTGAGGGAATGACTGAAACACAAGTAAAATCACTGCTCAGAATAAAGGCAATTCTTTAAGCTAGAACTATATCTGTTTAACAATTTATGAGGTGTCTCTGTCGCAGCTAATAAGCGCTTCAGCATTATTGTGCTTGGGGAAATTTCTCAACAAGCAAGCCGTGCTGAAGCAGAAGAGGTTGTGGCTTGCTCTGTTCACTCAATCTACTCCGCACGGTTAAGGCGAGCACTCAGAAAACACCACCGTTTTTCTCCAATCCAACCACAGAAACCACACGACTTAGCAACCCACACACTGTCTTCCCGTAGTAGGGAGATTTTCATTCATTGTGTTTCTCAGCTGTGGATTTTTTCCAAAGGGAATGCCAAATCTGAAGTGCGTAAGCACTGAGACCACTTCCTTGATGCCCCTTTCCCCACTGAGGTTCATTTTACAGCCCAGGAAACCACTTTATAGAGAGATGAGCTATTTGCCTAAGGCCAACTGGTTAATTTACTGACTTGGTCAAAGCTAATACTTAGGTTGTTGGGCAGTGATTGTTCACTTTACTGAAGAATTTGCAGGAAATTTCCTTTCAATATTGTTCTAATCCAGCAGAGTCAAAAAGTTTCCATCTATTAAATTCCAATTTATAAATAACTCATCCAGGGACACATTTTTGAAATTAAATAGTTAATGTCTAGTACTCATTTTTGGTCCTAAAATATCAGCCATGTAACAGAATACAGAGAAAAAAACTACTCACAGTATAAATCTTCCTTAATTATTACAATGAACCTCTTTCCACTATTCACCTTATAGAGAAAATTGAAATGCCAGAGCTGATTTGCCAATGTGTCTGGATAAGACAATTTATTGAAATCATCCTAGTCACCAGCGGAGCTAATTCCCAAGTGTCTAGCATGAAGTGATTCTAATTGGTACCCTCTATTGGAGTTTTCCAATCTTTTCTAAATTGCAGCAAACATAGAAACTGAAGGGAATGGAGGAGGCTGGCACAAAGGGGATCTGCCCAGGGACCTCATGCCCAACTTAGCTTACTACAAGGGCTAAGAGATTATTTTTCTTATAATCTCTATAAGCACAGCAGTGTGCCAAAGGCACAGGCTGCAAAGATGTGACCTAGATTTCTGCGCCTTATCAAAAACCCTATCCCTTCTTCTTTGGCTCACCAAAAAAAGACCAGGAAAAATAGGAGAAGTCATTTGCTATCAGACTCTGAGGTGGTCTAAGCTGGCTTCTTGCTTTGGTCCATTAAAATAATTCATGGTTCTCCTTTTGGCCCTATGCTTCCTGAGCTATCAGATGAAACACTTTTCTGCCAAGGCTACCGCTTTCTTTTGAGGAAGCATGCCATTGTTGATCTCTCTGCAACAGAAGTGCTTCCCTGGCTACCAACGACTGTCCAAGCCTAGTATCTTTCTCTGGCTAACGTGCATCTACCATTGTTTTGCTTGGCCCAATCCACTGACAGCCTCAAAATTAGGATTATAGGCTTGGCTCTTTCCACAAACTGTTTCTCAGAACCATGCCCTTCTTGCATTTGAATCCAGTGTATGGTCAGCACCTGATGTTTCCAGATAAAAGAAAATGGGCTCAAAACAAAATTCCCAGCACAGAACCCATCACCAAGCCTACTGCTTGGGAAGAAGGACGAGTGGAAAGGCACTGCAGAGATCATTTCCTTCAACACCCTCATTTAAGAGGTGAGGCGCCTGAAACTTAGAGAAGCAAAAAGTAATTTACCCATATTTCCGTGACAGAGATTGCTAATTGTCCCAAATATCTACTTTCCCTTTCTCCTTTAGAACTAGAACACCCCAACCGGTTTTACACAACACACAGGGCTGTTCAGCTGGTGACTGTATTTTCCTGACTCCCTTGCTTTACAGACAGGTGCGGCCTTTTGGGATAAAAGCAAAGTGATCCATACTCCTTCTGGGTCTTACCCTTAAAAAAAGATTTGTCCTGCTCTTGTCTTTTCCTCTTCCCACTAGGAGGAAAATAGGAAAGACAGTATCCAGAGATATATGTTGGGGTAGACGTGTTGGGAGTGGCAAAACATCCCCACTGGACCACTCAACTCCGGATTGTCACATAAGAAAAAAAGTGTACCAGAGTGAGCCCTGCACATTGGTGGTGGGGAAAGGAGAGGTTCTTCGTTGCAGCAGTTGAACCTGTAGAGTAATTAATACAGCTCCTCGGTGAAATTCAGCTCTTCTTTCCGATGGTGTGCAAGCACTGCCATGGCAGCCTACGTTTTTGTCAAGGTGAAAAGCATTGAGAAATTCGGTGTGACCCTTAAGGAAATACGAGCTCCTCCAGAGCAGAAGGCATAAGTATCCCTAGCACTGGGCACATAGTAGGTACATTAGTCCAAAGTCCCAATGGCTGAATGAGTGCTACATTTGGCAGCTGGATTGACAAATACCTTTCCCCACCCCCTTTTCCATTGTATCAACTACTTTTCCTGTCAATGCAGTGCTAATTTCTCAGGAGACAAATGAGAAACTTTCTTCCCCATTGTGAGATTAATTATTCCATGCCACTGCTAACTCCCTACCATATCGGTCTTTGACAGTGTGCAAAGATAAATGGCGAGGCAGCCATTTGAAAGGAAATCATTGTGGCACCTCTCTGCTCAGTGTTATCACATTCATATCAACATGGGAGATAACTTTAAACTGCTTGTACTGCACTGAGAACCCGTGTTCCGGCTGGGGCCTGCAAAGATGAAAAAGGGTCCTCTTGCCTTCAAAGCCTTCCTTTTGCAGTTTGCCTTTCAAAGGCACCCACTGCTTGTGTAAAGGGCTGCCCTGGAAGCGGTGGGCCCCAACGACCTTCTCCTGACAACAGAAAGCAAGTGGGGTGGAATAGATCTGTTTCTCATCAGGAGAGAGATTTGGGCAGATGTGAGAAGTCCTGGCCATGTCAGCCGGGAGTTCCAGCCTGGTCCCACTCTGAAAATGCAGCTACCACCCACCTTGCTCACTGCAGGATCTCCGCAGGTTGGAAGAAGTACTCAAGGGGTTCTATAGGGCATCAACTGGTCTAAATTTCAAACATCCAAAGATCCAGCTTTGCTTTAAAAAAATAGCCTGTTCTGCATGGTCGTTTTTGCTACTAAGTTAACACACTGGAGGGCAATTCTTGCTCCAAAATGCTCTACCCTAAAGAAGAGGTTGAGATGTGTAGGGCTTCACAGGAACACTCCCATCTGGCT
>PVKH010044102.1:0-10646 GCA_004027955.1 Chaetophractus vellerosus | reverse complement strand
CGGAGCTGTACTGTCCGCGAAACACGGAGCTGAGTCGCCCACGAAACACAGAGCTGAGCCGCCCATGAAACGGAATGGAGCCACCCACAAGTGGGGCGAGCTGCCTGTGCAGAGGGCCGACTCGGGACATCGCTGCAAAATGGGGGAGGAGACAAGAAGCAGACATAGAAGAACACAGAAAAATGAACACACAGCAAGAGCAAGCAGAAAGGGGGGGGATATGTAACAACAAAAAAAGAGTATTATTCAAGTTTTGTATTTCCTTATTGATCTTCTGACTAAATGTTATATCCATTATTGAAAGTGGCATATTGAAGTCTCCTACTATTAATGTAGAAACATCAGTTTCTCTCTTCAAATATCAGTATTTGCTTCATATATTTTGGTGTCTCCTGTTGGTTGTATATATATTTATAATTGTTACATCTTCTTGTTTTTATTGACCACTTTATCAGTATAAAATGACCATCTTTTTCCCTCATAATTTTTGACTTAAAGTCTACTTTATCTGAAATCAGTTCTCTTTTGGTTATTACTTGCATGGTGTATTAGTCAGCCAAAAGGATGCTGATGCAAAATACCAGAAATCGGTTGGTCTTTATAAAGGGTATTTATTTGAGGTAGAAGTCCACAGTTACCAGACCATGAAGCATAAGTTTCTTCCTCACAAAAGTCCATTACCACATGTTGGAGCAAGACAGCTGCCAACGTTTGCCAGGGTTCAGATTTCTTGGGTTCCTCTCTTCCCAGGGCTGTGTTTCTCTCCGGGATAGCTCCTCTGGTTCCTCTATAAGGTCAGCTGTAGACTATGAGGTTCTCTAGGCTTTGCGTCTCTCCACAAGGCCAGCTGTAGGCTATCAGGTGAATGGCTTGTCTCCATCCCTGAGCCTTCTCTCCTTCCTCACGACCATGCTCTCTTACTTCCTGGGGCTCCAGCTCGAGACTGCAACATCAAAACTCCAACTCAGAAACTGCTCCCTCTGTCCTTTGCCCTGCCTTTTATATTTGATTCCCCATCCCCCACCAAGGGGTGGGGCTCAATGCCCTACTGACACGGCCCAGTCAATGCCTTAATCATAACTTAATTATGCCCAGATTAACATACCAGTTTACAAGCATAATCCAATATCTATTTTTGGAATTCATAATTACATCAAACTGCCAAACTGCTACACATGGTATATTTCTTTCTGTCCTTTCACGTTCAGGTTACTTGTATCCTTGAATTTAAGTTGAGTCTCTTATAGATAGCATATAGTTAGGTCATGCTTTTTTATGCATTTGCATTATAGCACCTGTAGGAAGTAAGAAGTGGAGTTACATAACAAACAGTACAATACCATAATACTGGCATTTATAATTACCCAAATAATTACCTTTACTGGAGATCTTTGTTTCTTTATGCCACTTTGAACCATTTCTAGTGTCCTTTCCTTTCAGTCTGAAGAACTCTCCTTGGCATTGCTTATAGGGCAGGTCTAGAGGTGATGAACTCTCTCAGCTTTTGCTTATTTGGCAACGTCTTAATATCTCCCTCATTTTTAAAAGAAAGTCTCGCTGGATATAAAATTCTTGATTGACAATTATTTTCTTTCAGCACTTTAAGTATCTCAATCCATTGCCTTCTTGCCTCCATGGTTTCTGACGAGAAACCAGCACTCAAACTAATTGGGGCTCCCCTGTACATAACATGTTACTTTTCTCTTTCAGCTTTCAGAACCCTCTCCATGTCCTTTCCATTCAATGGTGTGATCAATATATGATGGGATGTATTTTTCTTTATGTTTATCCTATTTTATATTCTCAGGGCTTCTTGGATGTGCATATTCATACCTTCAGCTAAGATTGGGAAGTTCTCTGTCATTTTTTTTTTTTAAAGATTTATTTATTTTATTACATATCTCCCCTTCCCCCCGCTGCGGCGACGCGCCGAGAGTGGTCACTGCGCAGGTGCGGCTTTCCCCGCTTGTGGGCGGTCTCTGCGTCCGTTCACGGCCGGCTTTCAGTTCGTGGGTGGCTGGCTGCGCTCCATCCGCGGGCGACCTGCCCTGCCCGTGGCGGCTTTTGCCCTGTCCGTGGCAGCTTCTTGCCCTGCCCATGGCGGCTCTGGCCCGCCCATGGCGGCTTGCCATTCTCAAGGCGGTCTGCCTGCTAGGAGAGGTCCCCGGGAATCGAACCCAGGGCCTCCCATGTGGTATGCCGGTGCCCTATCCACTGGGCTATCGAGCTGGCCCCTGTCATTTTTTTTTTTTAATATTCCTTCTGCCTCTTTATTTCTTTTCTTTATGGGATTCCCATAATATATATATTGGTATGCTTGATCGTATTCCCAGAGGTGTCTTAGGATAATTTTGTTTTTAATGATTTTTTTGTCTTTCTTTTCCTCAGCCTGACTCATTTCAATTGTCTTTTCTTCAAGATCACCGATTCTTTCTTCTGCCAGCTCAAATCTGCTGTTGAAACCCTTCTGGGAATTTTTCACTTCAGCTATTATAGTCTTCAACTCCAGTAATTCTGTTTTGTTTCTTTTAAAATTTTCTGCCTTTTACTAAGATTCTCATATTGCTCATTCATAGTTCTTTCTTTGTATTTTCCTAATCTCCCTGAGCATTTTTAAGATCATTTTTTAAAAAGTCTTTGTTTGGTATGCTCACTTTATGGTCTTCCTCATTGGTGTTTTCTGGAATTATATCCCCTTCCTTTGGATGGCCATCATTTCCTAGCTCTTTGTTTGTCTTATATTCTTTTGTCACATACTGTACATTTTAATATTTTAGAATGTCAATTATGGGATTTATTCGCTGAAATGTCTGTTCTTGATTTTGTAACCAACAGGTGATAGGACAAAGTTTTTCTTGGGCTTCATCCTTCCCTCAGGTATGTCTTCCCATGTCTAATGCAGTGTACAGGGTCCTCATTGTCTTTTCTGGACCTGTGTCTTGTCCTGGGCTTGTGTTTGTTAGTTATTTTGGAGTTCCACTGTTTATAAAAGTTTGAATACTTCCTCTATTTTCCAAGAGACAGACCTCCCTCTCCAGGGTCTTAAAAGCAGGTAAGCCTTTGTTCCATGCCTCAGACACTATATTTTCTTTCCTTGTCTCAAGCTGCTTTCTTCTGGAGGGCAAATTCTGGGAGGGGGCATACTTGAGAGGAGTTTCCCAAGTCAGTCTTTCCCAGCTGAAACAGGGAAAGAGACTCAAGAAGGGGGTGCAAACTAGCTCTAAAGTGCCCTGGGGACAGGATCAGGAAGGGAACCAGGATCTTCTTTCACGTCTCACCAAAGCTGAGCTTTCTTGACCTGTGCAGCAAATGCAGCCCTTCATCTTGTCCCTGCAGCCCTGATGAAGCCTACCATCTTTAAGTCCTCTCCATCACCACCTTTGTCCAGGGTGGGTTTGAACAATGGCTATCTAGAGAGCCAAGCCCCTAGCAATCCAAAGTTGTTAGTCAAAAGCCCTGGTAAGCGATTGGTTATGCTCACCCCTGATCTTGCGAAAAGAACTTTTGGGTCCTTTTCTGTCACCAGCAAGCTAGCCAGGGGCTGCATCCCAGGGCAACTTTCTGCAAGAGAGGGGGAAGGGCACTGTTAACCATAGCAGAGAGAGAGCAATTTACTGGTCTTTAACAGCCTCTTCCTCTTGCTCTTCCCTGAATACTGTACAATATTCTACTGTCCTCCAGAGTTTCAAAATAGTTGCTTCAAACAGTTCCTGCCTGTTTAATAGTTGTTCTAGTGGAAGGACTGAATCCTGGAGCTAGCTACTCTGCCATTTTCCCACAATCCCTTACCACTTTTAAGATGCCTTTTACTTAATTCAGTGTTCATCATGTTAATACAATCCTTTAACTGTTTTCTGGACCTTTGAGAAGTATGTTTCTGCCAGTTCTTGCTGATTGTTCATAGCTTCTGTGTGGAGGTGGGGAGGCAGAGCCTTGGTGCTTCTCACTCTGCTATGTTGATCAAGGGCATGTGTCTTTGAAATATATGTAGTGTTACTTTATAGGTAGCCATTTAAAATCTACATAAATGTTGATATATTATAGTTCTTTCTATTTCTTTTTAATTCAACAATGTTTTTAAAATTAATGTTTCCGTATATAATCTAGTTTTGATTGCTGCAGGCTATTTCAGCATATGCATCCATCATATTCTACTTTTCTATTCCCATAGTGATAGACATCTTGGTTGCCTCCAACTCCTGTTTCTAAAGCAATGCTGCAAAAAACCACTGTGTATATGTCCATTTATGGATGAGTGACATTAATACTTCTGCATTACAAATCCAGGAGTGGGATGGCCAGGTCATTGGATATGTACATAATTAATTTTATAAATTATTGCCAACTTACTTTCCAGGATGTCTTACCAATATACATCTCTACCCACAGTGCCTGAAGGATCCCATTTCTTTACATTCCCATCAATACTAGCTTTGATAATGCTTTCTTTTTTCATTCAAACTTTATTTCTAATTCAAAAACTTAAATAGCACACAAAAGGCAGTTTAACAAGTTATTGATAAAGCATTACTCCAAAAAAGTTCGGTCCAGGCACCTTCATCTCATCCAACCCAAAAACAAATTCAATTGTTCCTCCTGTGTTCACAAAAATACTCAGATGACCACAGATTAGATACGTGAAATGATCAAGGTCTCCCTGTTAATGAAGAAAATGAAGAAGAGAAAAAATTCTTAATCACATTCATATCTCTTTTTTACTATTATTATATATCCCCCACTTTCTGCTTGTTCTTGCTGTGTTCATTTTTCTGTTCTTCTGTGTCTGCTTGTCTCCCCCCGTTGTGGCGACCTGCTGAGTCAGCTCACCATGCGGTAGCCTTGCCTGCTCGCTGGCGGCTTGCCCTGCTCGCGGGGGCTTGCCCTGCCTGTGGGGGCTTGCCCTGCCCGTGGGGGCTTGCCCTGCCCGCAGCAGCTTGCCTTCTCAAGGCAGTCTGCCCGCTCGAGGAGGCCCTAGGAACCGAACCTGGGGCCTCCCATGTGGTAAACTGGTGCCCTACCAATTGAGCTACAGCCGGCCCCACATTCATATCTCTTAAAAGTAAACCCCATATTCTTTTTTTAATCTTTAGCTTTAATACAGTACTTTCTTTGCTTTTGCTACAAAAATACTACACTATTGTTAACTATTGTCTGTAAATTACATTAGTTATATTTTTCCCATTTATCACCATATTCTTAACTCCTTGTAGTAGAACATTCCTGTTTTTATATTATTAACCATAATCCTCATCTACCACCAAAATCAGCTGTCCTCCAAATAACATTAACCTTCCTAGACTACTCATTTTAACCACAATCACATCCATAAATCAAGTGTCTGCTACACTCATTATAATGTGCTACCATCAACTCCATCCATTACCACATATTTGCAATTGACCTTATTAAACATTCTACATACATCCAGCACCAACTCCCCCTTCTCAAGCCACATTCTGTCTCCCACCAATCTACACTCCATAGTCCAACTCCGTAAGTCTACTCATCATATTTAATTCATATCAGTGAGACCATATAATTATTTGTCCTTTTGTGTCTGGCTTATTTCAGTCAACATAATGTCCTCAAGTTTACTCCATATTGTCATGTGTTTTCCCAATTAATTTCTTCTTACAGCTGAATAGTATTCCATTGTATGTATACACCATATTTTGTTTATCCATTCATTGGTTGATGGACACTTGGGTTGTTTCCATCTTTTAGCAATTGTGAACAATGCTGCTACAAACATTAGTGTGCAAATATCTGTTTGTGTTTTTGCTTTCAGTTCTTCTGAAGATATTCCTAGTAGTGGGATTGCAGGATCATATGGCAGTTCTATATTTAGCTTCCTGAGAAACCACCAAATAGTCTTCCATAGAGGCTGCACCATTTTACTTTCTGAGTTTTGCCAAAGCAGATTTTCAAGATAGCTCATATTTTCAAGCCAGTTCACCCAGATCCAAGATTAGTCACTCTTGGATCAAGTGTCTATGCCTGGTCCAATCATCTGTAGCTAGTGAAGGGGTAGAGTCACATAGAATGAAATATTGCTGATTTGCTTTCAGCAGGGGCAGTGAGTGGGAAAGCTGTTCTTAGAAGGTTTGTGGGTGGGACAAGTAGCATGCCCCTTTAAATTTTCCTTCCAAACCTCTGCCAAGTTGTTACTAGAATGATCATTCCAATCTGCTTAAATGTTTGAAAGGTTATGCCCATAGGCTAAAACCAAACCCCTTTCAATGCTCCACCATCTGGCTCTTAACTTCTTCTCTGGCACACTGAATCCCTGTGGTTTTCCTATCAGGCCAGGCTGTTTCATACCTCCCTGTTTTCTGTGCTTGAAAAGTCCTCTGCAGCTTCTGACTCACCCTTCTACCACAGCCTCCTAATGAATTCTATTTATTTTAAAGCTTTGACTTTAGACTCACCAACCCTAAAAATACTTTATGCCTGTCCCAACCCAGGTGAAAAATGATGTGCCTTCTTTGGCTACACCAGGCTGCCCATCATCTTCCCCATGAGAGCATCTATCATACTCATGTTCTTGATTATGCTTTTCTCACATCCTGCTTGGATGAATGCTCTTTGAAGGCAAAGACTGCATCTTATTTGGCTTCTTAGTCCCGAGCCTCAATCTAGTGAGTGCCTAATAAATGTTTTCAAATGAATGAATAAACAAGCAACCCATTTTACAAAGTGATAAACTGAGGTCTGGAGAAATTGTGTGATTTTCCCACTGACATATAGATAGTCAGTGATGGAGCTGGAATCAAAACCCCAGGTCTCCTGATTTCTGCTATTTCCCACTATGAAGAATACCCTGTGTTTATCCTAACTAATTACTTCCATTCTACAGGATGAGAAACTGAGAAATTATGAAAGTCATCTTTCTAATTTTAAGAAACATTGTACTATATAGCACTATGTAGGCTTTGAGTTTCCTCTATGAAAAATGATAGGTCCTATAGCAGAACTTCTAGCATCATTTTTGGATTACATATTATTTGAAGACATTCACTATGTATATTTAAGAATAGAAATTCTTTAAACCAAAGATTATATATACTAATTTTTTAAAAGCTGACTTCATTGACTAAATAATATATTTTTCTTTTATTGTACTCTTTTTCCTGCTGGTTCTTGAGTAAAGAGCAGAGATATAGCAACCAGCGTCAGCATTTCTGCCAAGAAACTTTGCAGAGGAGTTTATAATACCGAATGTACTATTATAAAAGTACGTCCTTATCAGTTTTCACTGGGCCTTGAAGTGTCTAGCAGAAATTCTCCACTCACTTCAGTTCCCTCCTTGCCCCTTGAAAGGGGGACACAGAATTCCCAGGAGGGCTGAGGAGGAGAGGAACCATTCTGTTCCTTCTTTATTTCTCCATCCATTCCAAGAGTCGTTCAGCTGGAACTGGCAATGAGCATGGCCATTTACTGTAGACATTTTCCCTGCCTCTTTAGAACCAAGATAGAAGATGTTGGAGGGAGTGTGTGGAGCTCTGCAGCAGGATCAAGGGATTGCTTTTATTTATTTATTAATTTTTTATTTTTTAAAAGATACATAGATTACATAAATGCTGCATCGAATATATAGGGGATTCCCATATGCCCCACTCCCCATACCTCCCACATTTTCCCACATTGACATCTTTCATTAGTGTGGTACTTTCATTGCAATTGATAAACACATTTTGGAGCATTGCCACCAAGCATGGATTATAGTTTACATTGTAGTTTACACTCTCTCCCACTCAATTCTGTAGGTAATGACAGGATATATAATGGCCTGTGTCTGTCATTGTAATGTCAGTCAGGATGGTTCTCAAGTCCCAAAAATGCCCCTGTATTACAGCTGTTTTTCCCTCTCCCTACTTCTAGAACCTCCAAGGGCACTGCCTCCACATCAATGATCTTTCTTCCATTGCTAGAATCACAATAAGTCTATAGTAGAATACTAGTAAGACTACTTTAGTCCATAGTTAGTTCCCCATTCCTGAGGACTCTGTGATGGTGATGCCTACTTCACCTTTAATTGAGAGGGCGCCTTCCTTCGATCCCATACAGCCAAATGGATGGGACTCTCTTGCTTGCAGTTGTAGACACTCTCGGTTCCTTGGTATGTTGTTTGTCCATTGTCTCCTCCTTGTTAGTTGTCCTGAGTGAGTCCAATGAACTGGAGAGTAGGTGCTGCAACTCCATTGAGATTCAGGGCCCAGCTGGCACATGAACAGCCCTAAGATTTAAGTCTCTTGGATGTGCACCTACCAACTCTAGTGCTAATTATAGGTCCAAATAGAAGGACAGAAGAGCCATGTGTAGGGAAACCATAGCTGAGTCCAACTCTGTCACACTGGGGAGCATAAATTCCTAAGTAGGGCCCACTAGCAAAGGACCAAATTCCTGAGCTATCTTTCCTGACTATAGTGTCTGGATGTCTCCATAGCCCTCAGGAGCCCCTCTATTTGGGGTAATATCTACTTTGGTTGTCAATGAGTTCCTGCTGAGACATGCATAAGCATTACCTCTGGAATGAAATTCCAACTCACGTTGTAGTCTCCTAACCTTATGAACTCATTTGTCTTTACCTTTGGCCCTTTTGGCCAAGGTCTTTTTTTTTTTTTTTTTTTTCCCCAGCTGCATTGCTTATTGGTACTTGGTAGCAATCCCTCGGTGCCAGGGAAGCTCATCCCTGGGAGTCATGTCCCATGCTGGGGGGAAGTTATTGCATTTATTTGCTGAGTTTGGCTTAGAGAGAGGCCACATTTGAGCAACAGGGAGGTTCCCAGTAGGGAACTCTTAGACACTCTACAACACTAGGCTAAGTTTCAATTTCAAGAGCAAAGGCTTACAAGCATATTCATCAATATCAAGGGCCCATCAATGGACCATCCTCCCTCACTAGTCATTACCTCTGTACTTGGGGGATTCTTGTTGTTCCATTACAGAAGGTGGCAGAGCTTGTCAGGATGGGAATTTGATTTTCTTTATGTTATTGTGTGACTCTCCACCCACTATGATAATGCCCCATGAACATTTGAACACATATATATGCCTGATATGTATACCCAGGTGAACTTCCTCCCATGTATCTCCCATCACTGATACCCCAAATCAATGATCCTCCCCTGCTACAGTCGTAACCTTTCTGTGATGCAAAACTTCTTCAGAAATGAAGCCAATAAAATAGCCAAATATGATTAATAAGAAAATGAAATAATAATGATAGTTTTAAACATGGGAAATAAAATACAGAAAAATTAAAAAAAAATAAAATAAAATGTAAAAGTTGGGATATTAAGATAATGAAAATATATTTAAAAAATTTTTTTTGACATTTTGCCTCTCATCTCTGTTGACCTGTATATACAGTGACATTTTCCTCCAATTATTCCCCCAGTGTCTTACTTTTTTTTCCATTTTGTCTTCAAAGAAGTTTTAGGTCACAGTAATGTCACATACAGAATACAGGGGACTCCCATATACCCAACATACTCTCCCTTTCCCCCTTCCCATATTAATAACCTTTTTATATGTGGATGACACATTTGCTACCACTGATGTACAAATATTGAAGCATAGGTATTAACCATGGTCAAATTGTTTACATTATGGTTTATATTTTCGACCATACACTTTTATAAAATTTTGATGGAATTTAACATGGCCTGTATCCATCATTGCAAGATCATGTAGAACACTCCCATTGCCCCCAAAATAGCCCCTGTTCCTTCTATTTTATTCCTCCCTCCCCCTCCCCTGGGGCCCATGGCGACCACCAGGCTTCACTCCTTGAAGGACAAGATTCATAATTACTTGCAACAACACTGAGGGTTTGACACACCAGTTTGTCCTCCCCAAGGGACTGCTTTATAGCTTGTGGCTGAAGTTTTCTCAATTCACACAAGCCTGTGCAAGGGTCAGAACTCACCACAGCCCTGAGAACTAAGTTCATTATTTCTGTGCTGTGAATTAAGGACAGGAATAACAATTATCCATGTAAAGTGAGGCAACTCAGATGCATGCAGAGAGGCTATGTACCTGATCATGCAAATCTTGCAAGAGAACTGGGGACTTCTGATTCTCAGCTTGCTGTTTTCAGTCACTAGGAAAACAAGTTTCCATATATCAAGAGTGATACACAGGCTGGTATATTAATGTTACTGTTTTCACATCGTGACAAGCTAGAAAGTTATTTATGACGTAATGTATGTACATCACTTAAATCCACAGCAATGTTCATGCTAGTAACACTTGTGAAGGGTTCTGGTGGGGAGGGTTGATAGCAAAGGAAGTAGGAAGTGGTGACATTAGTGGGACTGGCAGCCTATTGTTGCCAGAGTTGTTTTGTTTACAGCTCTTAGTAAAATGATTCATAAATAAAAACAATTGAAAACCATTACATTAAAAGCATGGCATTTCCCAGAAAAAACTCTTGTGCTCCCATATCATGAAATAAGGAACATGTTTATTGAAAGCCTGAGAAGATATAGTCTAGAACTACAATCTTCAGAGAAAATATCTACCTAACCAGCATATATCCATTAACTAGATGCGTGGCTCTATACAGATTATAAAGAAAACCTTACCTTTTGCCCTAAGTGTAAGTGTAAGTTTAAGAACTATTATAGGGTTTTTTTTTTTTT
>PVKH010044101.1:0-10643 GCA_004027955.1 Chaetophractus vellerosus | reverse complement strand
GAATGGACACACAGCAAGAGCAAGGAGAAGGGGGGGGTGGATATGTAATAAAAAAAAAATCTATTTGGTTAAAAAACTGTGTATGTGCATGTGCATATGCACACGTATGTGTAATTATATATGTGCACAAACAATATTTTCTGGTTTCACACTATTTGTAAAATTTTATTTTCCTATTTGAATATGCGTTTAGTAGAAACGTTGAAATCAAATATTTAAGGGATAAAAGATTAACATAAACATTTCTATATTTCCATAGTTCACAGAGAGTCACAATGTTTTAGTTTCTATTATATTATTACTATGCTGTGATATACTTTGGGCAAATCATTTCATCTCTAGGACTTGGTGAGAGGGAATTGGATAAAACAATCTCTGTGGTGCATTCTATGATACTATGAAAACCAGGAAACTTTCTAAAACATTTTCAAAGCATGATCAACTTTTTATTTGAATATTAGAGGGGAAAAGAGAAATCAAAATGACATTTACTCTTTTTATCTGGCCCACTTAATTTAGTAGCTTCGTTAGCAGCATTCATGCTGAAGGTGCAAATTCACAAGACCCCAAAGAACTGCCTACTCCTGGGGAACCAAGAGGTGGCCAGTTCTTCCTTTATTCTAAAGGTATTTAGTCTGAAAAGAAAACAAATGTCACCTTTATATCCCATGAAAACCATCTCCCTCTATTTACCATAATCTTACCATCTCAACTTCAAGGAATTAATGAAAGAATAAAGGTGAAAATAAGTAAATAAGTCATGCTTTCATAAATGAAGGTGAAGATTTTACAAATTGACAAAAGCTGTGCAGATTAGCAAAGTAGAACACAGGGTTTTTGCCAATTTTCTCTGGTTCCTCTTTAATAAACTGGAAATATACACCAAATATGGAAAAGAAGAAATTATGTGAATAAATGTAGTACTAAGGTTCACAAAGATCACATATCCTAGTCTAAGTTTTTTCCTTATTTGTGATTAAATATTTAAATTACCTAATTAAATTTTAAAAAGAGCCTCAGAATATATTTATGATTCATAAAATTACAGGCCGTGTCGCTGTGGTTTAAATTTACAATTTAATTTTATAATTAAACCCCAAGGAATATTACAGAGGAAACAAACAAACAAAAAGGCCACAAATACATATACACCTCCTTCCAACAATAACAAAAAAAAAATTCTAAAAGGAAGAATTTAATTTAACCAAATAAAATTAAAGTGGCATTATCTTTTAAACATCTTGTTCCACATTGCCCTCTCCCCAAGTGCTAAAAATACAAGTCAGTTCCATTTTACTCATGGAAACAATGAAGTCAAAATTGGAGTAAATGACTTTACTAAAAGCAATACAATAAAAGAAATGGCATTAAAATTCAAAGCTCCTGCTTATAAGATCCATGCTCTATACAAAATCAAGACACCTAATCAAAGATCCTGCAGAAATTCAATTACTCAAAGCTTCTGCTCAATGGCTTAAAAATACCCATGCAGGATACATACTCTGACAAACTTCAAAGAGGAAAGTAAAAAGTATAAATACAGTTAAAGGGACTGATAAAACAGAAATCTGTATAATAGATAGATAAATAGGTATTTTCCCCAAATTTAGCAGAACTTTGACTTAAAAAATTTCAAACCACTCTATTCTACAGGTTTTGAGAGGGTAAATTAATACAACACTGATAAATACATGCTGAGCCAAATATAAGTTTGAATTTGAAGGTCTTTACATTTCTAAAGAATCCATACATCCCAATACAGTCCTGCACCTCCACTATGAATCTATGAGGGCTTTATTGTACCATATATATCCCAACATTAGAGCGTTTACTAGAAAACACTTTTCAGAAAGAAATATGTTAGGGAAATCTAATTTTATTAACAATTATTTTTATCTTACAAATACTGAAATCTTTGTTGCTAATATATTTTTCTAAATGCAATAAATACACAACTCACAGATTAAAACATTTTTCAGAGCAGTGGTTCTCAATGGAGGCAGATTAACAATGTCTAGAAACATTCTGATTGTTCCAACTGTGGGGGAATACTACTGGCGTCTAGTGGGTAAAGGATAGGGGTGCTGCTAAACATCCTACAATGTACAACCAAGAATTATCTGGCCCCAAATGTAAATAGTGCCGAGGTTGAGAAACCCTGGTCTAGAGTCTAATTTGTATTATAAAGACTATTAAAGTTAACTTACCTTTGAATTTAATATCCAGACCACTAAATTCCAATTCAACTCCTTGAAGTGCTTCTCCCAGAGTTTCATGGTAATGACTAATACTTTTTTTTGACCCCACACAGAATGGAAGTGAAAAGTACTTATATGTCTCTTGGCGATTATGGTAAGGCCCAACAGTATTCATCCATAAAACAACTTCCTCTTTATCTTGATACTAAAATAAAAAAAAAAAAAGCAAATAAGAATGTGTTTAAAATAATCATTCAAATTAAGAGAATATTTATTATTTGTTCTAAACAAAAGTGTTTGTACTATCCCTATCAGGAAACTATAAAATAGAATACTGGAAGCTTAATTTAAATTGGTGATCAATGTTCATATCTTAAAAATCAAACTGTAAACTATAAAATTATATCCTGATTGTGGTCTCAGGCAGATTCACCTTTCAAACTCTGTTTTACAGAAGATAGTGTTTAAATAATGTCCAAAAACAAGTATGTTTATAAGTAATATTTACACTCTCAAATAATGGTAAATCTAGAACCAACATGATTCATCATTCTAATAAGGACAAGGAAGGAGGACACAAAATCATTAGATTATTCAGAATCTCATGTTAAGTCATTAGAAGCCCCAATAAGTCAATGTTGCCAACAAGCACAAGTATGATAGTATTTCACCTCCTTTCTAATCTTCTGTGCAGCCATGGGTCAAAGTATTAGACAGGAGAGAGACGACAAAACAGGAGAAGAAAAAGGCATACTAGGAAACCTTCACAGTCTGTTCAACTCAACATTCCACTTTCCCCTTCATTAGCCTGAAAGACATGTATTTACAATATGCATATTTCTTTGAGTAAATAATTATGGTTCTATCCATCTGTAAATACTACATAGCTAAATCCAGAGTTTAGTTCAATGACTTTACATAGGTGATTTCAGCTTTTCCAGCCCCAACTAGGGAAGCTACTAAAGATTTCTAAGATTCCTTGAGTTTGAAATTCCAGTGATTCTATAAAAGTTCTTACATGGGTAGTTTAAAAACTAGTTATCCTAAATTGCACTATAAATTAAAGATAACAAAAGATTCATGCAAATCAACTAATAGTGCAGAAATGAGTTAATTCATTGAACTATTAACTGTCTACCATGTGCCAACAACTGTGTGTGTAACTTAGGATACAGCTTTGAACAAGGCAGCCCTGTTCTCTGCTGGAAATTAGAATCTAAAGGAAAAGATGGATACTGCACAAGCAATTATAAAAAGGCAGAGTGCGATGAGGCATATAACAGAGGAAGCAATCCAAACAGCCCAACTACCAAATCCTTATCTCCACTCCAGTCCTCCATCTTCAACTAATAAATATTTTCAATCAAATCCAACATCTTCAAAACCAAACTCATCCTACCCATCTTTTCCTTGTCCCCCCGCCCTTTTTTCATGGTATTACCATTCTTTCAGACATGGAGACTCAAATCCTAAGTCCCCTCTGCATTCCAGAAAACCAAACATAGACTCATCTATCTTATTCAAAGCACCTGTCTCTTCCTTTTGATTCATGCCATCATTACCCTAAAATCTAGTTACCTCATCTTCAAACATAACAAAAGTTTGACAAGGTCCCACTGTTCACATAAGTTCACAATCCATAATGGAGTCAGACAGGTAAATTATTAGAGAAAGTTACAAATAATCTTTATATATTAAAGAATGAATCAAAGGTCTGAGTGTTGCTGTATCCACACATCCCCTTTTATAACTATTCTTTTTATTCTTTTGGATGACAAACACGTATGCTACCACTACTCTTCCATCCAATGAACATGGTCACACAGCACTAATCAGTCAAGGCACTCCTTTCTGCTAAACCTAGACATAACCTCAAAATCCTTCTCAAAACAGTGCTCTAAACCAACCACTACCCGTTCACGAGAGTTGCTGTTAGAACTGAAACGGGTACACCATTCCTGCCTAGAAAGGAAGCTCTCTGTGTAGTATAATGTACACAACAGGTATTTAATAAATATAATAAGAAAGCAACGAACAAATGCTGAAATGTAAAGCTCATTAACAACTTCGTAAAAAAAAAAAAAAAAAAAAAGAAGTAGTTTAGTATGTGCACTGACTGACTGCAAAAGTACCCTTCCAGAGAAATAAAAAAGAGGTGACAGAATGTATCCAGGTAAGTTGAGAACTATTAATGAGGACTTTGCCATTAATCCTGCTGAGTCTGCAGAAATGTTATGTTACACATGAAAATAAGCTCAAAAACACTTTTTCTACAAATCCTAATATGCACATTCCTTTAAAATTATATTAAAATGTGAGCATAAATAGGTGTTGAAATAGAACATTGATTTATTGTATATAAACTGAAGCACAGAACTAAAATAAGGGTCACTGTGTGTGTGTGAAACCACAGCATATTCTGAAGTCACTCATTTTAAACATTCACAGAACCTTAGTAAGGTGGTACAACTGTTATGACATGGTACAAACAGTATGTTAACAAAATCCATACTATTTTGTGGTTTAAGATTCCTTTTGGGAAGAGGACTGAGATGGTAATTAGAAATATATATGTGTGTGTGTGTATGTATCTGTATATTTATATAGAAATAAATATTAAGAAAGGAAGGTTGGGGTGGATATTAAGGCAATGATAATATCTCTTTTCTTTTATATTACTCCTTATACAGACCATTTCAAATTTAATAAACTGAACTCCTATTCAGAGAAACACTTAAAATGTTTGCTTACTTTTCATCACAGTCCTTCATGGTCCCTGGGTGCCCCTAAGACAAGGTCAAAAAGAAGAGTTCTTTCTCAAGAGCGAAAATGTGTTTTAAAATACAAATAAACTTGAAATTATAAAATACCAAAAGGCTTCACACAAGCTTAATAAGAAGGAAACAACATATTATTTCTCTAAAGCTGCTGACAAAGTTCCTGAGCAGAGCTGAGGAAACTGAAGTGCTACAATGTATGGGAACAGAGTGCCAGGTAAGGCTCTCTCCATCTGTCCACTACTTAGGGACCTGTGGCCAAAAGATTAGTCTAATTCACCTTCAAAACATTTCAGGAAATCCTAGCAAGCTCTTTGTCAATACTTTCCTTGGAAAAACTGAGTTGGCCAAAGACGCTTAATGAAAAAGATGGCATTTCATACTTAGCTGCAGAGTAAAACCAGAAGGGGGTGAAAATGTCAAGGAAATACAGTAGTGAGTCAGGGAATGCCTAAGCATGGATCCTTCCATCAGAGGCTTCCCCTGAGAAATAGCCAAATGAGAGGAGGCCAATTCAGGCTACCTGCATTCTTCACCTTACCAACCCCTTCATTTTCCAACTCTCAAAAAAGTTTCATTGTTAAACTCAATTTCTGAGCTGTCCTCTCCAGCCAAAACTGCTTAGAACATTGTCTTCCTTTCCTTTCCTCCTTCACCTCGTTTCTTAGCCCATTCCCCAAATCAATAATGTCCCTTCTCTCCACCTAGCCAAATTCTACTTATCCTTCAAAAACTGCTCAAATCCTCCCTTCTCTGTAAAGTCTTCCCTGACCAATCCCTAACATAACATGATCTCACCATCTTTTCTAATCGTATCATCAGCTAACTTTTTAATTTATTATTATTATTATTTTTTTTTTGAGGTACCGGGGCGAGAGATTGAACCCGGGACCTTGTATGTGGGAAGCCAGTGCTCAACCACGGAGCCACATTGGCTTCTCTGAGTTGGTTTTTTTTTCATTTGTTTTGCTTGCTATTTGTTTTATTGTTTTTTTTTTTTTTTTTTTTTCAGGAGGCACAGGAAACCGAACCCGGGACCTCCCATGTGGGAGGCGGGCGCTCAAGTGCTTGAGCCACATCTGTTCCCCTAACTTTTAATAAGCATGTGTCATGTGCTAGGCATAGTTCTAAGGTCTCTATGTGGACATTCAATCCTCTCAAAATGCTAAGAGATGGGTTCTATTACTTCCCGTTTTACAAAAACAAAACACTAGAGTACAGAGATATTAAATAATTTGTCTGAGATCATATAACTAATCAGTACTAATTTTACAAGTTTAGGACTACACTTTTACTTTGCTAATCTCTAGACAGCTTCTTAACAAGAGTAAAGGAAATATGAAAAAAAGTACAGTTGTACCAAACAACTAAAAACAGCACAGAATACTGAACAATTTTTCCATTTGAACCTTTAATTTGCCCTAAAGGAGAGAATAGTCCTAAAAAGCTACTCCTCATCTCAAAAGGAATGGCCTTTACTCTCAAGAAGTCACCCCAGGGAAGTGGGTGTGGCTGGGCCTCCCGTCTACCAGTCTACCATACGGGAGGTCCTAGGTTGGTTTCCCAGGGCCTCCTGATGAAAGCGAGCTGGCCTGTGCAGAGAGCTGGCGCAACAACCAAAAAAAGAGACAAAGAGGAGAGACAATGAGAGACAAAATAAACCAGGGAGCTGAGGTGGCTCAAGCAATTGAGTGCCTCTCTCCTACATCAGAGGTCCCAGGATCAGTTCCCAGTGCCTCCTAAAGAGAAGATGAGTAGAGAAGACAAGCAGACACAGAGAGCAGACAGTGAACAGACACAGAGAGCAAGACAGTGAGCACAAAAACATGGGGGGAGGGGAATAAATAAATAAAATAAATCTTTAAAAAAAAAAGTCACCCATATTAGTTCTCTCTTATTTAAATGTTCTATGGGGGAGTTGCAAACAAAAGTTTTCCTCCTTGACATAGATCATGGATTAATTTTCCTCAGGATGAACACTATAGGCGATAACGTTATTGACATACATACTCTTGTACAATATGAATAAAGAAGTTAGAACTTACACAGATAGGCAAAATCCAAGTGTGAAAATGATTCCGAAAATACCATGTCAATGCCTTTTAATTATTTATTTAAAACACACAAAAAGTCCAGAGTTCTTATACAAATAAATTAGAAGTATATTTTGGATACAGTCTCGAGATAACTGCTCTATCTCAAAATAGCTTTGTACCTAAATTAATTTTTAGTCTACTATAGAGTGCAGCTGAAAATAGGACAATATCATGGCATTTCCTAAAAACCAGATCTATATTAGAGCACTCATAAAGTCATTTATAGTAAAAAGCTTATTCATTTTTGTAAATCTTCAAATAAGTTAAAACTTCAATACTTTCAATAGACACAAAACCAAAAGGATGCCATTTGCTAAATTAAAGCAAACAACACATTTTTGAAATCACACAGAGGTGCAATACAAAGTATTTATAGCAGAGGCTGAGCATACACTATCCTAGGCACAGATTGTCTGTCAGAACATTAGAAGTTTCCGAGGATACCAGAGGTACAGCAGGTTTCAAAGAAACAGGAATTGGGCCCTGCATTACAACAGGCATCTCCAAAACTACAAATTCTATGTAACCAATGACTTCGTTTGTTCATTGTACTATAAGATACAGGGTTTCATACTTCCAACAGTGCATAGTCTGGTACTCAGTATCTCCCTAATTACTCACAAACACTGATTAAACATCACTTATTGTGCAAAGCACAGCACCTGGGTATGTAGCAGACCAAATAAACAACAACAAAAAGTGACTTTGTGATCTTGTGAAGAAACTAAACCCATAAAAAAATCTAAGGCTATTGTAATGCTTTAACATTTTGTTTGTTTGTTTGTTTGTTTTAAGCTGACATCATTATATATTATTACTGTGAAAAGTATAAGTACAAGACAGGTAGAAAAGGACAGGGATCAGCAAGTTCAGATTCTTTCTGGGGCCTTCGGCCAATCACTAGAACTCGGCGGGCCATAAGGTAAATGAGAAGGCTGAATAAAATGTTTTCAAGTCCTTTTCTGTTCTAAAATTCCATGATTCACAATTTGAAATTTTTTAAAAAGTCCTTTGGGATCTTAGGAGACATGGTAATCAACTCTGGGTGCTTCCATGTGCTCCTGTTTCAGAAAGCCAAATAAATATAACCCTACCTTTCACTCACTTTAAAGTTATTTTTATGACTCTTCAATCACTTTCATACGGTGTTCACTTTTTTCCAAACAATATAGCTCCTAATCCATGTGACTCAACTTACTAAAATTCACAGGAATACATCTGCATATATTCTAAACATATATATATTCTAGAAATCAACAGCACATTTCCTTCACATCATTCTTCTGATAATAATTAAAAGAATATTAAAAGAGCTTTGGATAAATAAGCACATAAAATATCCCACATGGACCAAACAGTCAACTGAATCCTAGGTAAAGTTAGAGAATGAAGGGGTTTTGTGGAATTGCATAAGGTCCCTTCTCAGGACCACCTACATAATTTGCAGGGTCCAGTGCAAAATAAAAATGTGGGGCCCCCTGTTCAGATCAGGAATTTCAAGATGGCAACAGCAGAGCAGTAAACCAAGCATAGGTTGCATGTCCATGAAGACAGCCCTATCCCTCCCTAATGCTAATTCAACATCTCAGTAACAACCCATTATGGAGCTAAAATTAGCCAAACATTTCTTCCTTTAAGCACTCAAAAATACTATTAATACAGAGAAGCATTCAATTTAATTCCAAAGTTTTCCTGTTCTATATTTAGGATAAAGGGCTATGGGGCGTATTGGCTGAGAGTATAGAAGACTATTACTTAAGAATCCCTTGTTCAAATCCCACCAACCAGCTGTGTGGCCTCTCTGGCCCCAGTTTACTTATCTCTAAAAAGGGCATAATATCACTCACTTCACAGGATTATTAATACACATTTAAAATATGAGTTAATATGTGTAAAGCTCTTGGAACAGTGCCTAGCACATTGTAAATGCTACAAACACTGAACTCATTATTTTTACCTAAGTTTTCACAAAAGTTTAAGGGTAAACTTTTGCTTCTGAAACTGTCCTTCAATAATTCAATTCCACCAGTGTATTAAACACTTACTCTAAACCCAACAACCTTTCGTTAGCAATATGTCCCCTCCCCCTTCAGTATCATTCTCTTTTCACTGGGTACTTCTACCTTCTTGGAGGGGGAAAATAATGAGGTAGACCAACACTCTACCAGCACTATTATATGACAAAGATGAATGCCTATTTTTCAAGAAATAATTCTAGGAACTTGAAAGAAAAGATTTGGGCTAATAGCAAAAATATATATATTTAATAACACTTATTTACATTTCATTCTTATATTTTAATGCTATCATTCCTGTAACTTTTTTCTTTATAAATAATGGGTACTTAATGAGTAACCAAGTGAGAGCTGCTCATTGTGGACAGATTAAAAAAGTGAAATGCCATGGATTCTAAAATTTTCTGTCCAGCAACCATTTCATATATACCACATTCTCTTTTGTGGCAGTCAAAAAAAATCTTTTATATTTCATCAAATATTTTATATTCAATTACAGTACTGTCATTAAAAAAATACGTCCCTGACAATAACATTTCATTGAAATTGGTATTTACACTTTAAATTTGTAAGCGATAAGGCCTTTATACACCTCCAATTTAAGAAATTTTATTTTCTAATAGTTTATCCTAGTCAGAGCAGGATAAAACACAAGATAAAAAAAGAGAATACTGCTCTTAAAACTTGCATGTCTGTATGGTGGAATTATAATTTAGAAAGAGTTCTGAGTTTTACACGGTAACTCTTAAGTGCTCAAAAAGTTAGAAAAATATTGGTAACAAATGATTAACCAAAAAGATGCCCAATGGAAATTAAAAAGTAATCAGAACCCAATCTATGCATGGTCCCTGTACACTAAGTGAAACAATAAGAGTTCTTATACCTTGAGACAAGTTACCTGGTAGAAGCAACAAGAAACGGTTTGAAATTTAACCATTTAACATCCCCAAAAATCATGTTTGGTGAGAAGTGGTAAGTATGGCAAAAAAAAAACAAAACAAAACACGGCACCCACTCTGGACTTGTCTCTGAAAAATACACGTTTCTAGCTGTGATTTTAAATAAAACGGCGAAACGTTTACAGCTTCTATTAGTTAAAATGAGAGCACCGCTAAGCGAGGGACTAGTAAAAAGAAACCTTGTTAATTACAATCTAAAGTAGGATTCATTAAATAGAGAAAGAGGATTGCTTCATTTCCTCACCATGAATGACAGAAGATACCCCAAATCTTTCCGATTTAGTATATATACCATCTCTCATGCATGATAAAATAAGGAAAATAAACAAAATCCTATCAATAATGAGTAAAGATGTAAAAAAATCATTCACCCCACCTCTCAATTTACATGACTTTCCTGACTTGCTCACATTTACCATCCTGAAAACCGTGGAGTTACAGGCCTAAGTGAAAGTCACTTGGAGAATAGTTAACACCCATGCTTTGATGTGAAAGTGCAAATTAAACCGCCAACCAATTTTAGGCCAAGTGCAAAAGAGAGTGTTCCTGACCCTCGCATGAAGGCTGGAAAACCCAAGACCCTTCACACTCGGAAGCT
>PVKH010044100.1:0-10635 GCA_004027955.1 Chaetophractus vellerosus | reverse complement strand
TGCAAAACTGTTATAAGGGATGAAGAAGGTCATTATATATTAATAAAAAGGCAATTCAGCAAGAAGAAATAACTATACTAAATATTTATGCACCTAACCTCCGTGCCCCAAGATACATGCACACATTGGCAAAGCTGAAGGGAGAAATAGATGTCTCTACAATAATAGTTGGTGACGTCAATACACCACTCTCAGTATTGGATAGAACATTTGGACAGAGGATAAATAGAGAGCTTGAATAATATGATAAATGAACTAGACCTAACAAACATCTATAGAGCATTGCACCCCAAAACAGCAGGATATACATTCTTTTCGAGTGCCCATGGATACTTCTCCAAGGTAGACCATATTTGGGTCACAAGACAAGTCTCAATAAATTTAAAATGATAGACAATAGCACAGACTGATGACAGCCTGAACTGTGGGCGCAGGGCAAGAGAAAACTAATTTCTCCAAAGAAAAGTATCAGTCTGTCCTCATATGAGTTTGAGGTTCATTTTACAGAACCCCCAAATGGAGAAAGAATTTTTTAAAAAAATGATGATCCCAAGGTTATGCCTGACAAAACAAACACAAATGCTCCAAGGGACAATCCCTCAACCATAACCACTCAAGTTTCCCATAAATCAAACAATATTCAAAGGGATAAATACTACAAAATTTCCAAAACTCACTAAGACAGTATTGATTCAGGGAAGCAAAATTTGTATGTAAAATTAAACCTACACCCAAACATACCAAAGTAAAACTACGTAACGCCAAACACAAAGAGAAGATTTAAAAGCAACCAGAGAAAAGAAACAGGTTTACTATAAAAGAATAAGGATTATGATGACAAGAGACTTTGGGAGCAAATGATATTATTTCATCAACCATAGCTTGAAAGTGCCAAAAGAAAATAACACTCAACCTAGAATTTTGCCTCCAGTTAATTTTCTATTCAAGGCTGACATAAAAATATCTTCAGACAAAAACAGAATTTACCACTAACATAATCCACCTGAAATAGTGGTGTGTTTGTACTGGCTCATAAGAGTCAAATGTTAAATTTTCAGGAATTGACAACATGTTGGTAAGATGAAATCAGCCAAGGTAGATGTGGTGGTTTGGAGCCATGTACCTCAGAAAAACTTATTCTTAGGCTTGGTCCATTCCTGTGGGTGTGAACTCTTGTAAATGGGACCTTTTGATGAGGTTACTTTGGTTAAAAGTGGCCCAGCTGAGCTGGGATGGGTATTAATCCTATTACTGAATGCCTTATAGGGAGGGCCACAGCCAGAAAGCCACAGAGGAAGCAGCCAGAAGCTGAAAGTCAACAGAACCTGGAAGAGAATGGAGGCCAGCATGTGCACTGCCATACGGCAGAAGAGCCAAGATCAAGGATCACTGGCAGCCAGCCCGAGAACACCAGTTTTTGGGGGAAAAGCATCACTCTGATGACGCCTTGACTTGGACTTTGCCTAGCCTCAAAACCGTGAACCAATAAGTTCCCATTGTTTAAGCCAACCCATTGCATAGTTTTTGCTTTATCAATGAGGAAACTAAAACAGTGAGGATATTTACACCATGGAAATTAGCAAAACATTAAAACTCAAGCTTTTTAACCTCTGGTGAGCCAGCTGTTAAATATTTACCAGCTTACCACTGACTTGAAGAAACTTCTAAAATATGTACTTCAAGAAAAAAGTAAAAAAATCTAGAAGGAAGAATTGATAAGAATGAAAAAAATGTGAGTGAATAAATGTGGTAAATGTTGTTAATTCTAAACAAGCATTGACTGTATAAAACAATAATGATGACGACTAATTTAGGGGGATTGGGAGTGTGGTCAGGATGCTCAGGGTGGTGACAAACAACCCCAAAATCTCTATGGCTTAAAACGACAAAGTGTTTATTTCTCACCTGACTAAATGTTCTTCAGGGATCAACTGGGGGCCTCTGTCCATTGTAGCTCCTCAAGGACCCAGTCCAGTTAGAAGCATCATCTTGAAACCTGCCTCAATAAGCACCACCGGTCACATGGTGAACTGCATGCTGCCTCTGTGCTTTCTCTCAGAAATGACATGACTTCTGCTCACACTTCACTGGGCAAAGCAAGCCACATGGCCATGCCAAATTTCAAAAGGAACAGGAATGCACAAGCCTACCATGTCTCTGGGGGCAGGAGGAAGAATAAAAATAAAAACATGTAAGACAGCAGGCAGGTGATTGGTATTAAAATGTACCAAGTTCCTTTTGGGTTTTCCTTTTGAAGTAAAAATAAAATTAAAAGGTTAACTTTAGACTTTCAGGGGGCCGGCTCGATAGCCCAGTGGATAGGGCGCCGGCATACCACATGGGAGGCCCTGGGTTCGATTCCCGGGGACCTCTCCTAGCAGGCAGACCGCCTTGAGAATGGCAAGCCGCCATGGGCGGGCCGGAGCCGCCGTGGGCAGGGCAAGAAGCTGCCACGGACAGGGCAAGAGCCGCCACGGGCATGGCAGGTCGCCCGCGGATGGAGCGCAGCCAGCCACCCGCGAACTGAAAGCCGGCCATGAATGGACGCAGAGACCGCCCACAAGCGGGGAAAGCCGCGCCTGCGCAGTGACCACTCTCGGCACGTTGCCGCAGCGGGGGGAAAGGGAGATATGTAATAAAATAAATAAATCTTTAAAAAAAAAAAACAACTTTAGACTTTCATTCAAGTGTGCATGCTAAAATGTTAAGGGTAATAGCTAAAAGGATGGAGAACAGAATTACAACATTCAAATTTGTAGGGAAAGAGAACAAAGAAAATGGAACAATCAACAAAGAGGAAATAGGCATAGAAAAGACTGATTAAATGAAAAACACAAAACAAGATGGTAGAAATAAATCCAAACATGTCAATAGTTAAAATAGATATATATGGAATAAACTTATTAACTAAAAAGAAATCTTCTCTTTGCCTTTTTTAATGCTCCTATAATCTGTTTACAAGAAACCTAAAACTTAAGAAGGCAGAAAAGTTTAAAGTAAAAGGATGGATTCAGAGCACAGGCATGGAACTACATGGAAATGAAGGTATAGCATCAGGCAAGTTACTTAACCCCTGAAGAGCAACATTTTTCTCAACTGTAAAAGGAGCTAACAAGGGAGTGGATGTAGTTCAAGTGGTTGAGCACCTGCTTCCCTTACAAAGACCGGGGTTTGATCCCCAGTACCTCCTAAATACAAAGCAAAACAAACAAACAAAATAAACAAACAAAAAATCAACTCTCATTGGGGAGTGGATGTAGCTCAGTGGTTGAGCACCTGCTTCCCATGTACAAGGTCCTGGGTTCAATCCCCAGTACACCTTAAGGAGCTAACAACTACACTTCACAGGGTTGTGAGGATTAGATGAGCCGTGTATAAAGTGCTTCATACAGGGTTTGGTTCATAACAGCAGCTTGACAAATAATAGCTATCATATCATAATAAACTCTAATATGGTGGGGTACAGTATTTGCAAAGATGGCTACATCATCTGTCCCCTCCCTAGCCATATACCCCTTTGCAATGTGACTCAGACACTCCTCTCGCCAAGGGGTCAATCTATTTCTCCGTCCCTTGAGTGTGGGCTGGCTTTGACTAACAGATTTCAGAGGTGATGTTGGTGAGTTATAAGTCTACTCTTCAAGAGGCCTTGCCACTTCGCTCTTAATCTCTTGACACTTCCACTTCTAGCCAAAGTGGAGCAACAGAAGTGGATATCCCTTCCTAGCTACAACAATTAAAAGATCGAATAAAATATATGAAACAGCAGTTTTCAAGAATTATGATCGGGAAGCAGATGTAGCTCAAGTGACTGGGCTCCCGTCTACCATATAGGAGGGCCAGGGTTTGATTTCCGGGGCCTTCTGGTGAAGGCAAGCTGGCCCACGTGCTGAGCTGGCCCATGCAGAGTGCTGGCCCGCATGGAGGGCTGGACTACGCAGGAGTGCTAGCCTGTACAGGAGTACTAGCTCGCATAGGAGCACTGGCCTGCACAGGAATGCCGGCCTAAGCGGAGAGGTGGCGCATCAAGATGATGCAACAAAAAGAGACACAGAGGAGAGACAATAAGAGATGCAGCAGACCAGGGAGCTAAAGTGGCGCAAGAGATTGTGCGCCTCTCTCCCACTCTGGAAGGTCTCAGGATCAGTTCCCGGTACTGCCAAAAGAGAAGACAAGCAGACACAGAAGAACACACAGCAAATGGACACAGAGAGCAGACAGCGAGCACAGAACAAGGGGACGGGGGGAGATAAATAAATAAATAAACTTTTTTTAAAAAAAGAGAAAAGATTATGATCCCTGAGAGGTGGGAAACAAATTAGGTTGGCCCCCCAACCTACTGCCTTGACACAGTTTCCAGACTGAAGCACAGGGAGAAAAATGGCAAGCATAGCACTGGGATCTCCCAGATTTGAGGAGACAAAGCTAGGCTTCTGGGGAGACCAAGTCAGCTAGAGACACAGGCAGAGAGCTGCAGAGAGTCCCCTCGAGTATTCACTGTATGCTGATCACACATGTATGAGGAAACCACCTGAGGCCAGGGAAAAAAACAACTTGAAAGGATAGAATAAAACAAGAAAACAATGCTCAGTGCTCATACTTTTGCCTCTCTGAATGCAGTACCATAATGTGAAGAAGGCCATCCTTGTGGATGAGAGACTATGAGGATAGATGCCCAGCCAAAAGCCAGCATCAGTCACCGGACATGTGACAAAGACCATCTTAAACCAACCAGCCCCTGCTGAATCACCAGATGAAGGCAGCCTCATGAATAACCCCAGGAGAGATCAGCAGAAGAACCACCTGGCTGAGTCCAGCCAAAACTAATGACCCTCAAAAACCATGAGCACTTAAATCTTAAATCAACAAATTTTGGGCTGATTTATTACACAGCAACAGAGCATTGATACACAAGATGTCTTCAACATAGAAGATATGGAATAAATGTTCAGTAAATGGTCCATCTCTGCCACCCTCAGCCAGCCACAACTACAGCAAGAGTCACAACCTTTCACTTGCAGAAAGTTTAAACCATTGTGGAAAACATGTTTCGAATCAGAGAATCCTGATATAAGCATTTCCAAATGCAACCATCACTCTGAAGTGCTCCCAAGATTCTGCTGATGGAAATACCTACCTTCTTCCTCTGGTTTCCACGGAACATTGAGGATAGCACCTCTCTGGCACCCATGGCAGTGTATCCTGAGTACCTGTGGGCGTCCTGTCTACAGCAGCAATAGCCCCTCCCAGGGCCAGCTAAGCGGTTCACCCCCTACATGTGATGAATCACTCAGCAGAAGCTCCTGTCCCTAAACAATAACGACACTGCAGCATTATAGGCTATTTTAATCCTGAAGAAAGAGGTCAGAAACCAGAAACAGGATCAAAGGATGACTAAAGAAGCAGCTCTGTGGTAGTGGTGGGAGAGCAAACTGGCTTTAAATGCCTAAGGATCCCCTCCCTACCTCTCTGATGACTCAACCTACCCTAATGGGGAGAAATACCAAGCACAGTCTACTCAGAACCAACAGTCCACAATATATAGGTCAAAGTTCTAAGGAGTCTTCGTGCATCTCCTGATGCTTCAACACAGGTATCTGTCTACTACTCTTGGTCACAGAGGAAAATAACAAGCCATAAAGCTTAAAATTAAAATCACCCCTGGCCTCTGACTATCTCTGAGCCTTCCCTTCCCTCCGGTCCCACCTTCAGTCACCCGGCTCCAGCCACCAGCATCCTGGCTGTTCTGTGAGCATGCCAAGCACACTCCTGCCTCAGGGCTGTTGCCTCTGCATTCCCTCTGCCTGATGGGATCCCTCCTCACTTTATTTAGTTCTCTGCTCAAGTGTCACCTGTTCAGAGAGGTATTCCTGGACCACTGCATCTAATAAGCTCTCGATTGTTCCCTATTCCTTGCCTACTTCTTTTCCTCGTAGTTCGTAGTTCACAGCATCACCAGACACTGTAATCTCTATATCTATCTATCTATCTATCTATCTATCTATCTATCTAATTAAATGTGTTTGTCTAGCTCCCAACTACAATGTGAGCTCCATGAGAGCAGGGATTTGCCTATTTTTCAAAAAAACACTTTACATCCAGTGCCTACAATAGGGCCAAACACCTAGTAAACAGTCAATAAATATTTGTTCAATGAATCAATTAACCTAACTATAAAATGTCTTGTATACATTGCAAATAAATTACCAAAAGTATTCCAGATAGGTGGTTCTTGAAAATTATTTCCTTGTTAGACTATAAGCTCTACAAAGACAGGTACTATATCTGTCTTGTTCACTTATGGACTACATGTAAAACTGGTACGTTCATTTACAAAGTGTTTACACTGTGCTAAGCCCCATGCAAAGCTCTTTACATGCATTTTCTCACATCCTCTTTGCAATGTTATGAGGTTGATACAATTACCATCTCTTATTTACAAAAAAAGAAAAGTGAGGCTCCAAGAGAGGAAGTCACTTGCCCAAAGTTCAGCCAAATTTGAGTCTGACTCTGGTACCCAAGCTCTTAACACCAATCCAATGCTACCACATGGGAAAAAGAATGAATGAATGACTGGGTTATGAACTGGAGATTTCCACTATGACCTACTCTGGTCACAGTCTTTTCCAAGGAACTCTGCCAATCCACAGCCAAGCTCTGTCTCACATGGCCCTGCCCCTCTCCCCCCACCCCCATTCCTGTGGCTAAATGGACCAAGAGATGGGAACCTCACCCAAGGCCTGGCCAGGCCTTAAGATGCCTCTCTTAGGAAATTATAACTGGAAAATCGAAGCCCAAACCAGACAAAGAAGGAGGCAAAATTGGAAAGAATTCCTCAGGAGGAGCTGGGTCTTGCAAGCCAAAGCCTGGGAGAAGTGCAAGTTCTGAATAAGCAAAATGGACATGGAAGAGACTGTGGAAAGCAGAAAATGATAAGGGGGAAAGAGATAGAAAAAGCCACAGAAATGCCCTAAGTAAAGAGCAGGCATAGATTCTATAGCACTCCAGTTTCAGTTCCATGTAGGTCCTTAGATAACCCCTGGTTTTTTTTAAGTAACTAGACCAGTCTGGGCCCACTCAACAAACCATACTGCAATAAATTGGCCACACTATAAATATAAAGTATAGGACTAGAAATGGCACTCTTGTCCTGAAGGACCTTCTCTGGAGCTGTTTTTCGGAACCACTTTGATTTACTAACTAACCTTGGATATGCAGGAGTATGAGTTGGGACAATTCCAGATTTCAGATTTTTCTCTCCCTCAACCACAGCTAACCTTCTCAAAGTCACCAATTTCTGCTGCCCTTGGCCATTTCTGGCCAGAAGGAAAGCTTCTACCACTCCATCTGGCCACGTTTTTCAGAAGGAGGTTCCCTCAGCAGAACTGAGGCCTTGTAACTCATTTCTCTTTCTTTATACGACAGCCCTCTCCTTCTCAGGAGGCAGAAGGCTAGAGCTGGGTCAAATCATAGTTAGGTACCTGTTCCATCACTCCTCTACTACTTTGCTCCCTGTGAACTCTCCTCACTCATGATGATTTCTTTTCTCAAGAGTCCTATGACTCTTTCTGCAATATGAATTTCATTGGAAATTCCTAGTCCATTACACTAGGGCTACATATGTCTGGATTCCACTTATGTCAAGGGCTCAAGTTCTTTCTGACTGATTTCCAGGATCCCTAGGAGGTCCAGGAGCATACAAGGAGGGTACTACTGCTTAACTCCACCTGCTGGCCAATGTCCATTTGATATAGCCAAAATATCCCCCAAGAAGGCCCCTGAGAGATAATGAATCCATATTTACATATCACTACTATAAGAGCCCATTCATGTCTGCCATCCATCCATACATAACATATCTCCCTCCAGACTGAAGGGACTCACAGAAACCCTAACAAGAAGAACTCTACTTTCGTCCTTCCAGTTTGGATGTGATGAACTGAGCAATCACAAGGCAAGCAGGAATCTCAGGCTTAAGTGAGTCAAGCAGGAGTCAGGAGGATTCCCTTATAGGATCCACTGTCCTCAAAAAAAAAAAAAAAAAGAATGTGGTTTAGTTCACAAAACACTAGCTGAAAGTTGATTTTAACAGTGTTATGCAGGAAACTAGGACCATACAAAGATGAGTAAGGTCTGGGCTCTATCTTCAAAGAATTTGTAAATCTATGGGAGAAATAGATCCACACATTTTCTTTATGACAAGGGAGGCATTTGTGCATGTTATACATGTGCAGAAATAAAGTGCTATGGTAAATAAGTCACGTGGATGTGACCAGGAAGGACTCCATGGAGAAGATGGAATGTTAGTTAATCCTTGAAGGTCCTAGTCATGCTCAACTTGAATGGTCCCTCCTCAAGAAGGCTTCCATGAGCTCAAGGACTAGGTATGTTCCCAGGATGTACAACCTCACAGCACCCTACTTTTTCTTCTACTTTCATAATTACTCACTGTCTTCCATGTTTATCTCACTAGATGCAAACACTATAAAATCAGGATCTTTGTCTGGCAGGTTCATTGCTGTGTCCTCAGTACCTAACAGAGTGCTTTCCATACCACAGGTGTTCAGAAAAGAAATATGTGTACAAACTTTCAGGAAAGATGGTAGAGTAGGGAGGTCCAGGACTCAGTCATTCTACCAAAACAACCATTAAACAGGCATGAGCTGAAGCTCATGAGAAGCTCTGAATCATCACCAACTGGTTACAAAACCAAAAACAGACATCCCAGGAATTAAATCCCATACTTAACATTTAAAAATATTAAAATGTACATTGTGCAAAAAAAGTACAAGACAAAGACACAGAAGTGGTAGCCCACCCAATAGAGAGGATAAAAATACAAGAAACACCAACAAAGAAGATAAGAATGTGGACATAGTGAACAAAGCCTATAAAAAATGATCTTAAAATGTTCAAGAAGATGGAGGAAAGTAATGAGAAAGAACTAAAGGATATTAGGAAAACAATGAACGAACAATATGAGAGTCTAACTAAAGAGAAAGAAATTTTAAAAAGGAAGCAGGGGCCAGCTGTAGCCCAGTGGTTAGGGCACCAGTACACCACATGGCAGGCCCCGGGTTCGGTTCCCAGGGACCTCTCCGAGCGGGCAGACCGCCTGAGAAGGCAAGCCTCCGTGGGCAGGGCAGAGCCGCTGTGGGCAGGGCAAAAAGCGCCACTGGCAGGGCAAAGCCGCCACGGGCAGGGCGAGCCACCCGCGAACGGAGCAGAGCCGCCTAGGAACGGAAGCAGAGCCGCCCACAAGCGGGGCAAGCCACCTGCCCGCGCAGTGAGCTGACTTGGCGTGCCACAGCAGAGGGAGACAAAGCAGACACAGGAGCACACACACAAAAAAAGTGAACACATAGCAAGAGCAAGCAGCAAGCAGAAAGGGGAGGGATATGTAACCAAAAAAAAAAAAAAAAAAGGAAGCAAACAGAACTACTGGAGTTGAAGACCACAATAACTAAAATAAAAATTGTCCAGGTGGCTTTCAAGAGCAGGTTTGGAGTTTATTGCTGAAACACTCAGTTAACTTGAAGAGAAGAAACTTAAAATAAGTCAGGCTGCAGAACAGAAAGAAAAAGAAATATTAAAAGTGAAAATAGCCTGAGACAGCTATAGAATACCATCAAGTACACCAATATATGCAATATGAGAATCCCAGAAGAAGAAGAAAGAATGAAATTGGGAGAAGGAATAACCAAAGAAATAATGGCAGAGAACTCACCAAACATAGCAAAAGACATAATATGCAGATCCAAGAAGCCCAGAGAACAATAACCAGGATAAACATGAAGAAATATACACCCATCATTTATTGAGTACACTAACAAATGCACAGGACAAGGAGAGAGTTCTAAAAACTGGGAGATAAAAGCAACGTGATACATACAAAGGAGTCCCAATTAGATTGAGTGAGGATTTCTCATCTGAGACCATGGAGACAAGAAGGTAGTGGGTTGAAATACTTAAAGTGCTGAAGGAAAACAAATGCCAGCCAAGAATTTTATATCCCCCAAGACGCTCTTTCAAAAATAAGGGGCAAGTAAGACATTCTTAGATAGACAAAAGCTGAGGGAGTTCATCACCACTAGACCTGCCCGACAAGCAATGCTTAAGGGAGTTCTTCTGAGTGAAATGAAAGTACACTCGACAGTGATTCAAAGCAGCATAAAGAAATAAAGACCTGCAGTAAAGTTAACCACTTGGGTAATAATAAATGCCAGGATTATTGTATTGTATTGTTCAGTATGTAACTCCACTTCTTAATCTCCAACAGGTACTAAAATGCAAATGTCTAAAAAGAAATGAAAAATCTAGGCTTATAGACATATAATGTACAAAAATATAAGTGGTAACATACAAAAAAAATGGTGGGGGAACAGAGCAGTACAGGAAAAGAATATGTGCATGCTATTGAAGTTAGATTGGTATCAAACCAAAAATGCTCGTTATACGTTTAGGATGTTGTATTTAAACCCCATGAAGGAAAATAGATAAAAGGAAAACAGATTTTTAAAAATATATCCAGACTCTCGCCGGAGCCTCCGGCTCACCCATTCCTTTTCCCCCAGGGTTGTGCAGTAACTGAGCAGCAGGTGCCTGGGCCAGCAGAGTACTGGGTCGTACCCGTAC
>PVKH010044099.1:0-10645 GCA_004027955.1 Chaetophractus vellerosus | reverse complement strand
AATGGACACACAGCAAGAGCAAGCAGAAAGGGGGGGGTGTAATAAACAAAAAATAAATCTTTAAAAATAAATAAATAAATCTGCTGTTGTAGGCTTCCAATGTATTTTCAATTTCATATATTATGCTTTCCATATAGATCAAATAGATTTATTATTTTTCTTTTCATGCTTTACAATTCTTCCTTGTGCTCACACAGAGTCTTCTTAATATCCTTAATTTCTTTAGCTATCTCATTGAAAAGAGATTTGTTTGAACATCTGTGATTAGTTGTCTCAAATGCTGTAGCTTGTCTGGAGTACTAATTTGTTCATTTTACTGGGCCATAACTCCCTCTCTCTTAGTATGGCTTGTAATTTTTTGATGGTGTCTTGACATCTGATTTTCTTGATGTGTGTATTATGGGCTTGGTTTCTCTGTAAACTAGAGCTTTCTTGTTAATTGGCTTTGTGCTTAAACTACTCTTTGACACATTGTCCAACTCATTTTGGAAATTTATAAAAGCTCATGATTAACAAAATGGATTTCTCAGCTTTTATTTATTTGATTCTTTTCCTAAATATATGATACAATTTTTTGAGATTGCACTTTTTTTCACTGCTTTTTAAAATTTTATTTATTTATTTATTTATTTAAAAGAAACTTTATTTTTTAAAAGATTTATTTTTTATTTATTACATATCCCCCCCCTTTCTGCTTGCTCCTGCTGTGTGTCCATTCTTCTGTGTTTTTCTATGTCTGCTTCTTGTCTCCCCCCATCTTTATGGCAACACGCCCTCCATGGCGGCAGCTCACTCGGTTTGAGGGTGGCACCATTCCATTTTCATGGGCGGCTCTGCTCCATGTTTTTGCGGGCTGCCGGCTTCCGTGGTTCGCAGGCAGCAGCTCCGCTTTTCATGGGTGACTTTGCCATGCCCATGGGGGCTCTGCCCTGCCCACAGCAGCTATTTGCCTTTGCCCACAGTGGCTCTGCCCCACCCACAGTGGCTTGCCTTTCTCAAGGCTGTCTGCCCGCTCAGAGAGGTTCCCAGGAACCGAACCCGGGGCCTCCCATGTGGTACCCCAGCACGCTCTTTATTCACTGAGCTATCTAGCTGGGTCCTAAAGAAACTTTAGAATACATAAATGTTACACAAAAAATATACAGGTTGCCCATATGTCCCATTCCCTCCACTTCCCACATTTTCCCACATTAACAACATCTTTCACTAGTGTGGTACATTTGCTACAATTGATGAACACATTAATGCATTGTCACCAACAATAGATTGTAGTTTACATTATAGTATACACTCTGTAATGTGCAATTTTTTAAGTGTTGACAAAATATATAATGTCTTGTATCCATCACTGCAATGTCATACAGGACAATTTCAAAGTCCCAAAAATGCCCCCATATTACACCTGTTTTTCCTCTCCCTCCCCTCAGAGCCTTGGTGTCCACTGCCTTTATACCAATGATATAAGTTCTTCCATTGCTAGAATAACAATATTTCTATAGTAGAATAATAATAAGTTTACTTTAGTCCATTGTTCATTCCCCAATGCTGAGGATTTTGGGGATGGTGATGCCCACTCTGCCTCTACTTGACAGGGAGATTAGATCCCATGGAGCAGATGGATGGGACTATCTTGCCTGTAGTTGCAGACACTGCCCGTTCTTTGGGTTGGGCATTGTCCATCATCACCACCTTGTTAATTTTTCTGGGTGAACCCATGAACTGAAGAGTAGGTGTTGCAACTCTGCTGAGGTTCAGGGCCCAACTGGTATATGGATGGACCAAAAATTTAAGTCTCTTATACATACATCTATTAGTATAGTACTAACTATAGTTTCAAATAGAAGGGGCAGAAGAGCCATGTGTAGGAAAACCACAAATGAGTCCAATTCTGTCACATTGGTAGGGCACCAAACTCCTGAGCTGACTGTCCTGCCTATGGTGTCTGGATGTCTCAAGAACCCTTGGAGCCCTGCTATCTGACACACTATTGTGGCAGTTGTTGAGATCCTTCTGAGATGTGCATAAGGGTAACCTCTGGGATGACCTCCCAACTCACTTTGAAACCTCTTAGCCACAAAAACTCATTTGTACATACCATCCCCCCCTTATGGTCAAGGTCTTTTTCTGGGTGCATTGCTAATTGGCACTTGGGAATAATCCCTCAGTGCCAGGGAGGCTCATCTCCAGGAGTCATGTCCCATGTTGGGGAGAGGTAGTGCATTTATATTGTGATTTTGTTTAGAGAGACGCCACATTTGAGCCACAAGGAGGCTTTCAGAGGGTAACTCTCAGGCATACTACTATGCTAATTTTCAATTTCACAAGAAAAAGTTCATAAGTACAATCAATGTCAAGGGCCTGGCATAATGATCTGTCTTCCTTCACTGGACATTGCCCTTGCACTCAGGAGATTCTTGCTGTCCTATTAGAAAATGTAGCAGAACTCCCCAGGATGGGAATTCAATATTCTTTTGGTTATTGTGTGGATCTCCACCCCACTGAGAAAATCCCTCATGAACACTTGAAGATATTCATATTTCTTAGAGGCATGCCCCAGGTGAAGTCATTCCCACACATCCCCACATTACTGACTCCCCACACCAGTGATCTACCCCATCACTGCTGTGACCCTTCTGTGATCCAAAACCTCTCCAAAAATGAAGCCAACAAAATAACTGAACAAAATCAACAAGAAAATGAAACAATTTAAAAAATAACCAATAAAATACAAACATTTAAAACCATTTTTAAATAATAAAAATTTGTTTTAAAAATTTTAGACATTGTGTCTTCCATCACTGCAAGATCTGATGTCTTGTGCACACAATGACATCATCCTCCATACATTACCCCTGTGTACCACCTCTCCCATTTTATCTTCAGAGAAGATTCAGGACACAGAAAAGTCACACACAGAATACAGGTGACTCCCACGCACCCAACAAACTCCCCCATTAACCCTCTTCACCACCAATAACATATTACATGTAGATGGTACACTTGCCACAATTGATGTACAAACATTGAAGCATTGCCACCAACCATGGTCAATGGTCTACATCATGGTCTACATTTTGCATCATGCACTTTTATAGGTTTTGACAAAATTTGAACTGGCCTGTATCCATTATTGTAAGATCATGCTGAACAATACTAATGAGTTAAAATTGGCCTACATTTCATCTATTCTATTCTTCCCTACCCCTCTGCTCAGAACCTATGCTAATCACTATTTCAATTTTTGAAGAATAAAATTCATTGTTACTTGCAATAATATTGTGGGCTTGGCATTTTGGTCTGTTTACATTTATTAGACACTGCCTATGTTCTTGAGGGATTCCTGTCCCTCTAACTGAGAGCACAGCAGGACTCCCCAGGATGGGAGATTCTTTCTTGGTGTGCATATATCAGTTCATATCCCTGCTTTCAATTCTTCTGGATATATACCCAGCAGTGGGATTGCTGGATCATGGGGTAGTTCTATAGTTAGCTTCCTGTGGAACTGTCAAACCATCACCCACAATGGTTCCACCATTCTACATTCTCACCAGCAATGGATAAGTGTTCCCTTTCCTGTTTCTTGGTTGTTGTCTTTCCCCTTTCTTTGTTTTCTTTCTTTTCCTTTTACTTATGTTTCTACCTACTTTATTTCTTTTCTTTTTTTCATTTTTCTAACTTCTGTTTTCTGTTGTTTTTTTCATTCAACCTTTTATTTTGACCTTCATTTAAAAAAAAATCTCTCTCTTATTTTTCTTTTTCTCTTTTCCTCGTTTCTCATCATTCCAGGATTTTAATTCATTCTATTTTTTCTCTATTTTATTTCTTGTTTCATTTTTTTTATATTCCACCTTTATTATTCTTATTCCATTGTACTTTTTTGATTTTTTACTCATATTACTTATTTTCCTACCTCTTGTATGGTTCCTCTTATACCTTTTCTAAAATTATTATTACAATTATTCCTTTTTCTCTTCTTATTACTTAATTTTTCTCTTGTCCTAACGTTTTAAGGGAACACAGAAAACTTCAGGAATATAGAATAAGAGGAACCAAATGTCAAAAAGTTTACAAGACACAAAAAACACAAATAGAAAGAGGAGCTAACCAACCAGGTAAGCCCACCAAGAAAAACATATGCCTAGACACCAACAAAAAATTACAAGTCATACTAAGAAATAGGAAGACATGGCTCAGTCTAATGAATAAACTAAAAAACAAGAGGAGATGCATAATGTGGAACAACTAATCAGGGATGCCCAAACAAATATCATGAATCAACTTATTGAAGTGAAGGAAGAGATAAAGGATATTAAGAAGACATGGTGGGTGGAGTATACTGAAGAAATTGTAAACATACATAAAAAGATAATGGTTTTGATGGGGGTGAATGGCACAATGTAAGAAATAAAAAATACACTCAAAGCACATAAGAGAAGACTTGAACAGGCAGAGGAAAGAATCAGAGATGTCAGAGACAGTGCATCTGAAATCAGTTAGTTGTAGAACAGGTAGATAAAAAGATAGAAATCCAGCAGGGACTCAAGGATTTGAATGACAACATGAAACACACAAACATAGTCATTATAGGTATGCCAGAGTGAGAAGAGAAGGAGAAGGTGGCAAAAGGAGTGTTGGAGGAAATAATGGCTGAAAATTTCTGAACTCTTTTGAGGGGCAGGTACAAACATGTCCAGGAAGCACATCACAACCTAAACAATATAAATCCAAATAGGCCTGGGGCCGGCTGCATAGCCCAGTGGATAGGGTGCTGGTTTACCATATGGGAGGCCCTGGGTTTGGTCCCTGGGGCCTCTCCAGGTGGGCAGACTGCTTGAGAAGACAAAAGCCACCATTGGTGGGGCAGAGCCACCATGGGCAGGGCAAAAGCCACCACAGGCAGGGCAAAGCCACCTGCGAGCAGAGTGGAGCCACCCACAGGCAGGGCAGAGCCGCCCACAAGTGAGGCAAGCTGCCCACAAGTGGGGAAGGCCACCGCTCACTGGTGAAGCTGACTCAGCGAGTCACTACAGGAGGGGGAGAAACAAAAAGCAGAAAATATAAAATAAATCTTAAAAAAAAATCCAAACAGCCAATTGCAAGACATATAATTGTCAAATGCTCAAAACAAAGATAGAATACTGAAAGCAGCAAGACAAAAGAGATCCATCACATACAAGGGAAGCTTAATAAGATTAAATGCTGATTTCTCATCTGAAACTATGGAGGCAAGAAGGCAGTGGTATGATATAGTTAAGGTGCTAAAAGAAAAAACTTACAGACAAGAATTCTCTATCTAACAAAGCTGGCATTCAAAAATGAAGGGGAGTTCAAAATATTCACATATAAACAGAAATTAAGAGAGTTTTTCAATAAGAAACCTGCCCTTCTAGAATTCTAAAGGGAGTTCTGCAGGTTGAAAGGAAAAACAGGAAAGAGAGCATTGTTATATTTTAAATTATAATTATTATTTCATTTTCCTATTAATTGTATTTAGTTATTTTGTTGGCTTCAATTTTGAAGTAGTTTTGGATCAAAGAAGAGTAACAGCTGTGGCTGGGGAGGATCATTGGTTCAGGGTGTCAGAGATGGGGGATGCATGGGAGGTGGTTCAGCTGGGGCATACCTAGAAGGTATATGAATATGTTCAAGTGTCCAGGGGGTATTGTCACAGTAGGTAGAGATTCACACAATAACTGAAAGACTATCAAATTTCCACCCTCAGGAGCTCTACCCCATTCTTTAATGGGACAGCAATAATCCCCCCAATACAGGGACAGTTTCTAGTGAAGGAGGACAGATCATTGATGGGCTCTTGATATTGATGACTGTACTTGTGCACCTTTATTTTGAAATTGAAACTTAGCCTAGTATTATAGGGTGCCTATGAGTTATCTCCTGAGAGCCTCCTTGTTGCCCAAATGTGGCCTCTTTCTAAGACAAACAGCATATAAATGAATTACCTTCCACCCAGCATGGGGGATTTGGGTTGGTCTATCTACAGAACTGGGGAGAGAGTCAGGGGAAGGGGAAGGGGAAGTCTGGGGATTTGCAGGTCTGTGGTTAAAAGTACAATGTTGGGAATGTTCTTTAGGCAAATATAGCAGGGGAGGATTACTCATGTAGGTTGTTGGATGTGGGGGGACATAAAGAACAGGGTTCACCTGGGGCAGGCCTGTATGGAATATGTAATTGTTCATCTTGTCATAGTTTGTTATATCAGTGGGTGGAAACCCACACAATAAAAAGGAAAATATTGAACTCCAATCCTGGGGAGTCATACTATGTTCTCAGATAGAGGGGCAAGTGTCTCTCAAGAACAAAGGCAGTGCCTAATAAAAGAAAGACCAATATGTCAAGCCCTCAGTATTATCATCAGTAACTATGAATCTTATTCTTCAAAAAGTGAGTCTTACTGGTTACCATAGGTTGCAAGGGGAAGGAGAGGGAAGAATAGAATAGATGGCACATAGGGCATTTTTGTGGCATTGGAATTGTTCTACATCATCTTGCAATAATGGATAAAAGCCATTGTAAATTTTGTCAAAATGTATAAAATTGTACAGTCCCAAATGTAAATCATAATGTAAACCATTGACCATGGTTCATAGCAATGCTTCAATATTTGTATGTCAATTGTAACAAATGCACCATCTGCATGTAAAATGTTATTAATAGGGGAAAGAGGAGAGGGGGAAGTGTGTTCAGTATATGGGAATCCCCTATAGTCTCTACAAGACTTTTCTGTAACCTAAAGCTTCTTTGAAAATAAAATGAAAATAAAAAGACACTGGAGGAATATACGAAAGGAATGCCATTGTATATACATACAAGATCTTACAGTGATGAAAGACATATGTCTAAAAAATTTTTTTATTATTTAAAAATGTTTATTTCTTTTTAATTTTTATTTTTTGTATTTTATATGTTATTTTTAACCTATCATTATTATTTCATTTTCCTATTTTTTAACTTATTTTTTATTTTCTGCTTTTTGTCTCCCCCCCATGTTGATGCACCAAGTGAGCTTCACCGGTGAGTGGTGGCCTTGCCCACTCACAGGTGGCCTGCCCCACTTGTGGGTGGCTCTGCCCTGCCCACGGGGGAGGCTCCACTCTGCTTGCAGGCAGCTCTGCTCTGCCTGTGGTGGCTTTGCCCTGACCATGGTGGCTTTTTCCCTGTCCACATTGGCTCTGCCCCACCCACAGCAGCTTTTGCCTTCTCAAGCAGTCTGTCTGCCCGTAGAGGCCCCAGGGACTGAACCCAGGGCCTCCCATGTGGTAAACCAGAGCCCTATCCACTGGGCTATACAGCCAGCCCCTTTCCTATTATTTTTATTTGGTTATTTTCTTGGCTTCATCTTTGGAAAGGTTGTGGATCACAGAAGAGTCACAACTGTGGCAGGGGAAATCATTGGTGTGGGATGTTGGTGATGTGGGATGCATGGGAAGAGGTTAATCTTGGGCAGGTCTCTAAGACATATAAATGTGTTCAACTGTTCATGGGGCATGCAAGTCTTAGTGATCTCATTGACTGCCACAGTAATCAGTATCTCAAATAGTGGGGTTCCTGAGGGCTCTAGAGATATCCAGAAACTGTAAGCAGGGCAGACAGCTCAGGAATTTGGCACCCTGTCAGTGGGCCTTACTTTGGAATTTATCATCCCCAGTGCAACAGAATTAGACTCATTCATAAATTCTCTACACATGGCCCTTCTTCCCCTTTTATTTGAACCCATAATTAGCACTATACTTGATAAATATGTCTTAAATCTTTGGTCCATATATGTACCAGTTGAGCCCTGAATTTCAGCAGAGTGGCAACACCTATGTCCAGTTCACTGGACTCACCTGGGACAACTAACAAGGAGATGATGATGGACAACACTGATCCCAAGGAACAAAGAGTGTCTGCAACTGCAAGCAAGATAGTCCCATCCATCTGCCCAATGAGATCTAAGCCCCTCTCAATTAGAAGCAGAGTGGGCACCACCATCCCCAAATCCTCAAGATTGGGGAATGAACAATGGACTAAAGTAGATTTATTATTATTCTACTACAGACATTATTGTTCTAGCAATGGAAGAATTCTTATCACTGATATAAAAGCAGTGGCCACCAGAGGTTCTGAAGGATGGGAGAGGGAAGAATAAGTATAATATGCGGGCACTTTTGGGACATTGTATTTGTGCTGCACAGCATTGCAGTGATGGATACAGGCCATTGTATATTTTGTCATAACTTACAAAATTGTTAAGGACAAAGTGTTAATATAAACTGTGGTCCATGGTTAGTAGCAATGCTTCAATATGAGTTCATCAATTGTAACAAATGTACTACAATAACGAAGGATGTTGTTAATGTGAAAAAGTGTGTGGGGAGGGGGAGTTTGTGGTGCATATTGGAATCCCTTATATTTTCAATGTAACATTTATGTAATCTAAAGGTTCTTTAAAAATAAAAAATATTAATTATTAAAAAAGCATTTTGAGTTAAAGAAGACAGTCAAAATGGACCACATGATTGTATGATTCCATTTCTAAGAAGTGGCCAGAATATGCAAATACATAGAGACAGAAAGTAGATTAGTGGTCACTGGGGGCTAGGGGAATGTGATGAAGGAGTGATGGCTAGGGGGCATGGGGTTTATTTTTTTGGGAGTAATGGAAATGTTCTAAAACCGATTGTGGTTTTGGATGAACGAATCTGTGAATATACATTGAATTATACACTTTAAGTGGGTAAATTGTTTGGTCTGTGAACTATATCTCAATAAAGCTGTTAAAAAAGGAAAAAGCAATTCTGAAAGAATCAAAACAAGAACAAGAAACAGCCCAGGAAAAACAGCTTTCCCTCTTAAGACCCTAAGGAGTTTCTCAGGCTGCTTGTACCCATCAATCAACCTTCAGCCTGCCCTCTGCATGTGATTTGCCAGGTTTTAGTGAATAAAATAATGAAAAAAGAAAAAAGAAAAAAGAACTGATAAAAAATAGAAAACAACGGATCAAAGAGAACATAAAACAAAAAAAAATCCTGTCTATATTCTCCCTGTCATAAGTTACCAGCTGGGTGCCTGATAAACCAGTGGATCACTCTCTGGATCACTTCTCTAAGAGACCCAGGTATCAAACCAGGGACCTCATATATGCAAGGTGGGAATTCCTCTCTCCCACACCGAGGCCCCAGAATCAGTTCCCTGTGCCTCTTAAAAGAGAGACAAGAGTTACAACAACTCCACAACTTAAGTAGGTTTCTGAAAGCTTATCTGAGTCTTCCTGCCTCCATTCCCTCAGGCAAATTAGGCTTCTAACAGTATGCCAAGCTGGGCTGTTTAGGCACCTGTCTCTGCCCCCTCTCTACCTTAGTTCCTCTCTCTCCCAGTTCAGCTGGGAGTGATCGCCTACCTGATCAAATACCCCCTCCCCTCTCCCCATGGCCACCTCAGTCCCCTCAAAGATTCAAAGGGTGCTCAGCTGGCCAAACCCACCAAAAAGAAACCTTCTCCACTCTCTGCCAGACCCTCTTCCTCCCAAGGAACACTCCAACCTGCTTAGTTAATTGTAATGATTCAGGGGCTTTATTGAGACTATTTCCCTTGGGTGTGGGGTATATGTGCCATTTCCAGCCACAGGGGCAATAACTCATGGTTTTCCTTTGGCTTCTTTATCTGTATAGTTCCCTCCTGGATAATGCATAGCACTTTCCCATTTTATATATCTCCAAAGCAGGTCCCTTAGATAGATTTTTGCCCTTTCTCCATTCTTTTTTGTGAAAGAGCTGGTCTCTGCCTACCTACTCTGATGCCACTTTCCCACAATTCCTCAGATTGCTCTGTCTTTGCTCTTATATCATCTGTAAGAGAAAGGTTCTTTCCCATTTTTAAAAATCAATTTAATGAAATATTCATAAACCATACAATCCATCTAAAGTGAAAATCAATGGCACTGGTTTAATTACAGAGTTGTGCTTTCATCACTTGAATCAATGTTAGAGCTTTTTCATTATGCCACAAAATAGAAAAGAAGAAGAAAAAACAAACAAGCAAAAAAAAAAAAACTAAGGAGAAACAAACAAATAAGAAAAATTCCTACCCTTTAGTAGTCACCTTTCAATTTTTTTATTCTTCTCCTGCATAACTGCTCAGTTTCTCTTTAGGGTAAGATTTCTTTTTAATTGGATTTGTCCTGAAGCTCCTCTTTGGCACTTGTTTCAATTTATTTTTTTCACTTTTTTCTTTATTTTTAGAAGAGCTTTGATATTACATAAAGGTTATATCAAAAATATGGGGGAGGGGGGCCAGCCATAGCCCAATGGATAGGGCACTGGTTCACCACATGGGAGGCCCTGGGTTTGGTTCCTGGGGCCCTCTCTGGGTGGGCAGACTGCCTTGAGAATGGCAAGCCACCGTGGGCAGGGCAGAGCCACCATGGGCAGGGCAAAAAGCTGCCACAGGCAGGGCAAAGCCACCATGGGCAGGACAAGCCACCTGGGAATGGAAGCAAAAAGCTACCTGTGAATGGAAGCAAAAAGTCACCTGCAAATGGAGCAGAGCCACCTGCACAGTGAGCTGACTCAGTGTGTTCCTGCAACAGGGTTGACAGAGTAGACACAGAAGAACACAAAAATGAACACAGCAAGAGCAAGCAGAA
>PVKH010044098.1:0-10644 GCA_004027955.1 Chaetophractus vellerosus | reverse complement strand
AAAAACCAGCTGACTGTATAGGTGAGGGTTTATTTCTGGATTCTCAATTCTATTCCACTGATTGATGTGTCTATCTTTATGCCAATGCCATGCTGTTTTGACCACTGTAGCTTTGTAATATGTTTCAAGGTCAGGTAGTGTTGTTCCTCCCACATTGCTCTTCTTTTGTAGAATGCTTTTGGCTATTTGGGTGCACTTTCCTTTCCAAATGAATTTGGTAATTGCTTTTTCTAATTCTGTAAAGTAAGCTGTTGGGATTTTGATTGGTATTCCATTGAATCTATAAATCAGTTTGGGTAAGATTGATACCTTCACAATATTTATTCTTCCAATCCATGAACATGGAATGTCTTTCCATTTTAGGTTTTTAAAAATTTCTTTTGGCATTGTTTTTTAGTTTTCTGCATATAGGTCCTGAACTTCTTTGGTTAAATTAATTCCTAGCTATTTGAGTCATTTTGTTGCTACTGAAAATGGAATTTTCCCCCTAATTTCCTCTTCAGGTTGTTCAGTACTATTGTACAAAAACATTACTGATTTTTGCGTGTTGATCTTGTATCCTGCCACTTTGCTAAACTCATTTATTAGCTCAAGTAGCTTTGTCATGGATACTTCAGAATTTTCTAAGTACAGGATCATGTCATCTGCAAACAGTGAGAGTTTTACTTCCTCTTTTCCTATTTGGATGCCTTTAATTTTTTTTTCCTTGTCTAATTGCCCTAGGTAGAACTTCTAGTACAATATTGAATAACAATGGTGACAGTGGGCATGCTTGTCTTGTTACCAATCTTAGAGGGAAAGCTTTCAACCTTTCCCCAATTAGCATGATGTTGGCTGTGGGTTTTTCATAAATGCCTTTTATCATATTGAGGATTTTTCCTTTTATTCCTATCTTTTGAAGTGTTTTTATCAAAAAAGAATACTGGAGTTTGTCAAATGATTTTTCTGCATCGATTGTGATTATCATGTGTTACTTTTCCTTCAATTTGATAATGTGGTATATTATGTTGATAGATTTTCTTATATTGACCCAGCCTTGATACCAGGAATAAATCCCGCTTGGTTGTTATGTATAAGTCTTTTGATATGCTGTTGGATTCTATTTGCAAATATTTTGTTGAGAATATTTGAATATATGTTCATTAGAGAGATTGGTCTGTAATTTTCTTTTCTTGTAATATCTTTTTCTGGCTTTGGCATTAGGGTGATATTGGCTTTATAAAATGCATTGGGTAATTTCCCCTCCTCTTCAATTTTTTGGAAGAGTTTAAACAGTATTGGTGTTAATTCTTTTTGAAATGCTTGGTAGAATTCACCTGTGAAGCCATCTAGTCCTGGACTTTTCTTTGCTGGGAGAGTTTTGATAATGGATCCATTATCCTTAAATGTGATTGGTTTGTTAAGTTCTTGTATTTCTTGTAACATCAATGTAGGTTTTTTTTGTGTATTTCTAGGAATTTATCCATTTCATCTAGGTTGTCTAGTTTGTTGGCATAGAGTTTCTTATAATATCCTCATGATTCTTTTTAGTTCTGTGGGGTCAGTCTTAACTTCCCCTCTTTCATTTCTGATTGTATTTACCTGCATCTTCTTTTTTCTTTGTTAGTCTAGCTAGGGGTTTGTCAATTTTATTGGTCTTCTCAAAGAACCAGCTTTTGGTTTTGTTGATTTTCTCTCTCTCTCTTTTATTTTTGTTCTCAATTTCATTTATTTCTGCTCTAATCTTTATTATTTCTTTCCTTCTGCTTGCTTTAGGATTGGTTTGCTGTTCTTTTTTTCTAGTTGTTCAGTTAAACCTTTGAGTTTAGCACTTTCTTCTTTTTTAATATTGGCATTTAGGGCTATAAATTTCCCTCTCAAGACTGCCTTTGCTGTATCCTTTAAGTTTTGATAATTTGTGTTCTCATTTTCATTTGTCTCAATATATTTTACTGATTTCACTTGCAATTTTTTCTTTGACCCACCGATTATTTAAGAGTGTGTTGTTCAGTCTCTACACATTTGCAAATTTACTTTTTTCCTGTCTATTATTGATTTCCAGTTTCATTCCATTATGATCCGAGAAGGTGGTTTCTATAATTTCAATCTTTTTGTATTTACTGAGAGCCACATCGTGCTCTAACATGTGGTCTATCCTGGAGAAAGACCCATGGACAATTGAGAAGAATGTATAACCCACTGAGTTTGGATGGAGTGTTCTATATACATCTATTAGGTCTAACTCCTTTGTCATATTGTTCAAGTTCTCTGTTTCCTTGCTGATCTTCTGTCTAGTTGTTCTATCTAATGATGTAAGTGGGGTGTTGAAGTCTCCAATGATTATTGTAGAGATGTCTATTTCTCCCTTCAGTTTTCCTAGAGTTTGTATCATGTATTTTGGGGCACCCTGGTTAGGTGCATAGATTTTTATGACTGTTATATCTCCCTGGTGGATTGTCCCTTTTATTAATATATAATGGCTTTCTGTATCTCTTATAACTTTTTTTTTTTGCATTTAAAGTCTGTTTTGTCTGATATTAGTATAGCTGCCCCTGCTCTTTTCTTGTTACTATTCCCATGGAGCATCTTTTTCCAACCTTTCACTTTTAGCCGGTTTGTATACCTGGGTCTAAGGTGAGTCTCTTGTAAGCAGCATATGGAAGGCTCATGTTTTTTTATCCATTCTGTCAGGCTGTATTTTTTGATTGGGGAGTTTAATCCATTCACATTTAATGATATTACTGTAAATGCACTATTTACTTCCTCCATTTTATTCTTTGGTTTTCATATGTCATATTCTATTTTTGTCTGTCTTTTTATTCTTTTGATTATCCTTTCTCCTATTCTTTCTTCTATACTATCCTCCAAGCCTGTCTCTGATGTCTTTTTCTTTCACGTTCTAAGGCTTCCTTTCATATTTCCTGCAAAGGTGGATTCTTTTTTGCAAACTCTCTTAGTTTTTGTTTGTTTGTGAATATTTTATACTCACATTCATATTTGAAGGACAATTTTGCTGGATAAAGAATTCTAGGCTTGCAGTTTTTCTCTTTCAGTATTCTAATTGTATCATACCACTGCCTTCTCGCCTCCATGGTTTCTGAAGAGAAATCTGCACTAAATCTTACTGGACATCCCTTGTATGTGATGGTTTGCTTCTCCCTTGGTGCTCTGAGAATTTTGTCTTTATCTTTGACATTTGACATTTGGAGTAGTATGTGTCTTGGCGTAAGTCTATTCGGGTTTATTCTGATTGGGGTACAGTGTGCTTCTTGGACATGTAAGGTCATTTCTTTCATGAGAGTTGGGAAATTTTCGGCTATTATTTCCTCAAATACTCTTTCTGCCCCTTTTCCCTTCTCTTTTCCTTCTGGAACTCCATGACACATAAGTTGCGTTTTGTGTTGTCATTCAATTCTCTGAGCCCCTGCTCAATCTTTCCATTCTTTTCTCTCTGTGTTCTTCTCTCTCTTCAATTTTAGCTGTTCTGTCTTTGGTATCACTTATTCTTTCTTCTATCATTTTGAGTCTACTGTTGTATGCCTCAAATGTGTTTTTGATCTCACCTATTGTGTGTTTCATTCCCATGAGCTCTGTTACTTCTGTTCAGGGTTTCAAATTCTTCTTTGTGCTCACTCAATGTCTTCTTGATGTCATTTATCTCTTTAACCATATTGTCTTTCACCTCATTAATTTGATTTTGGAAATTTGTGCACATCTCACTGATTAGTTCTCTCAAATTCTGCATCTCTTCTGGGGCTTTGATATATTCCTTTTCTTGGGCCATGTCTTCTATTTTCTTAGTATGGCTCGTAATTTTTTGCTGATATCTAGGCATCTGATTAGGATGTAGTTTACTCAGATGGTCAATTTCTTTCTCTTCTGTATGGACTTAGTGGCAGGAGGTTGTGTGTTACCCCTGCTCTTTGATTCTTGGCTTGGCCTGGATTGTTAGGACTGTCCTGCTGGTTGCTCAAAACTGGGCACTGGGCCCAGTAATTGGTTATCTAGTCATTTTCTAGGGCCTTGGGGATTGAGGCTATAGAGACCAGACAATGCCTCTCCCACTTATTTTTAATTTTCTTGTGTGAACTTCTTTGGTCTGCCAGCAGATGGCACTCTTTGGCAGCTCTCAGTTCAATACCTAGTCAGAGTATATTTGTTGCAACACAGACTGAATCAATGTAATAGAGCTTTCTGTCTGGAGGCTATGAGCCTTGTAATTTAAACTTTCTCTGAGACAGTTCTCCAGCCTTCTCTGGCAGCCCCCTCCATTTTCTGGGGTTGGAAATATTTCCACTCCCCTCTGAGTCCTCAACAATCACTCCTTGTTAGTAAAGGAGGAGATTGAGAGGGTTGTATATCTTGGGAGCCCCTTGCTGGCTCCCAAGACAAATAATGTCGCAGCTCTACCCAGCCTGGAAGGGCTCCTGGATCACAGCAGACCAAATTTGTGAGTCAAAACTGAGTCAGCCTTAGGTTGTTTTCCTCTCTCTCCCCTTTCCTGGGGGTCCTCAACAATTAGTCCCAGCTAGAAGAGAGGGAAATTGCAAGGGTTGGATTTCCCCAGTCCTTTGCTGGCTCCCAGGGCAAACAACTGTGTGGTCTCACCTGGCCTGGAAGGGCTCGTGATACACAGCAGACCAAACTTGTGGGTCAGAAGCTGAGTCAGTCTTAGGCTGTGTCCCTCTCTCTCCTTTTCCTGGGGTGGTAGATCACTGGAGTCCCCTTTGTGTGTAGTTGCAGGCCCAGAGGCCCGAGAATTCTAATGTCTTTAGTATGGTGGATTGCGTGGGTAGAGGCAGCCACTGGTTTCAACTCACAGTTCTGTTGTCGTTAATTTCCCTCCTTTGTCCCTCTCTCCTCTGGGTGTTGTCCAGCCTTTGCCTGGTGTCCTAAGCCCTAGAAGATCTTTTTCTAAGTGGTTTCAGGCTGTCCTCAGCTATTTTTCTAGAGAAGAGAGTCCCATGTCTTTCTAGTCTGCCATCTTCTCAAAAATCTCAAACTTTATTTTTAAAGAAGTTTTAAATTACAGAAAAATTGCATCTAAAATATAGGTGCTTTTCTTATACCTCACCCTTTTCCTCTCTCATATTTTCCCCTATTAATAATTTCTTATATGAGTGTGGTACATTTATTACAATTGAACAAATATTGAAGCATTGCTACTAACCATGATCAATAGTCTATATTATGGTTTACTCTTTGCATGGTAAATTTTATAGGTTTTGATAAAATGCATAATGGCCTGTGTCTGTCATTGCAATATCATGCAGAACAATTCCAATGTCCCAAAAATGCCCCCATCTTACACCTATTCTTTCCTTCCCTTCCCCTCAGAATCTCTGGTGGCCACTAACTTTATATCAAGTTCTTCCATGACTAGAATAATAATAAGTCTACTTTGGTCCATGTTTGCATTCCTCCCTCGTGGTTGTTCATTCCTCAATCTTGAGGGTTTTAGGATGTGATGCCTACTTAGCTTCTGATTGAGAGGGGGCTAGTGAGTTTATTTGTTGAGTCTGGCTTAAAGAGAGGCCACATTTGGGTATCAAGAAGGTTTTCAGGAGTTAACTCTTAGGCAATAGATATTAATAGGCTAAATTTCAATTTTTATAAGAAAAATGTTCATAAGTACAAACATTAATATTGAGGGTTTGGTGTGTTGGTCTAGTTTCTTTTATTAGGCACTGCCTATGTACTCTAGAGATTCTTGCCCCTCTATTAGAGAATGTAGCAGAATTCCTCAGGATGGAAATTTAAATTTTGTTGGCTATTGTGTGGGTCTCCACCCACTGAGATAACATCCTATGACCACATGAACACATTCATAGTCCATAGAGGCATGCCCCAGGCACACCCTTCCCTACACATCCTCCCACCACTGACACCCTGCACCAGTGACTCTCCCCGGTCATAGCTGCCAAAAGAACACTCCCACAATTTTGTTCTCAAACACAGTCCTCCACCTCCCCAGAATTAACCTATTCCTTCCTCAAGCCTTTCCCCCAGCTCTATGGATAGCCTGACCACCCCACCCCCCAATCATGTTCACAGTCACATTACAGCATCATCAATCCCATTCACATTGCTTTCACACTATCACCTCCACCCACTGCCAAACCTCCCCCATCCATTTTATCATCGATTCTACCCAGATTGAGCATCAGCTCACCACTCTCTACTTGCTTTTTATCCCCTGGTTGCCTATCTCTAGACTCTACCTCTGTGAGTCTGCTCAATATCCTTAGTTTGTATCAGTGAGATCATGCATTATTTGTCCTTTAGTGACTGGCTTACATCATTCAACATAAGGACTTTCAGATTCATCTGTGTTGTCACATGGGTCAATACTTCATTCATTCTTACAGCTGAGTAATCTTCCATCATATGCAAATACCACACTTTGTTTATCCATTCATCTATTGATGGACATTTGGGTTGCTTCCAACTTTTGGCAATTGTGAATAATGCCACGATGAACATTTTGTATGCATATATCTGTTTGTGTCCCTGCTTTCAATTCTTCTGGGTATATTCCTAGTAGTGGGATAGCTGGATCATATGGCAATTCTATACTTAGCTTCCTGACAGACCACCAAACTGTCCTTCACAGTGGCTGTACCATTCCACATTCCCACTAGTAGTGGATGAGTTTTCCTATTCCTCCAACTCTTCTCCAACACTTGTAGGTTTCTATTTTTTAATAGCAGCCATTCAAATAGGTCTAAGATGATATCTCATTGTAGTTTTGATTTGCATTTCCCTAATAGCTAGTGATGTTGAGCATCTTTTCATTGCTTTTTAGCCATTTGCATTTCCTCTTTGGAAAAGTGTCTATTCAAAACTCTTGCTCATTTTTTCAAATGGGTTGTTTGCCTTTTTATTTTTGAGATGTAAGATTTCTTTACATATGCTGGATATTTGGCTCTTATCAGATAGTGGTTCCCAAATATTTTCTCCCATTGAGTAGGCAACCTTTCACTTTCTTGCCAAACTCCTTTGAAGCACAAAAATTTTTAATTTTGAGGACATCCCATTTATTTATTTTTTCTTTCACTGATAATGTTTCAGGTATAAAGTTTATGAAACCATTTATTACTACAAGCTCTTATAAATGCTTCCCTACATTATCTTCAGAGATTCTTGGTCTTGGCTTTTATATTAAGGTCTTTGATCCATCTTGAATTAATTTTTGTATAGGGCATGAGATGGTACTCCTCTTTCATCCTTTTGGATATGGATATCCAGTTCTCCAAGCCCCATTTGTTCAAGTGAATATTCTGTTCCAGTTGAGTTGGCTTGGCGGCCTTGTCAAATATCAGTTGGCTGAATATGCACAGGTCTATATCTGAATTCTCAATTTGGTTCCATTGGGCAGTATGTCTATACTTGTGCCAATATTATGTAGTTTTGACCACTGTAGTTTTCAATAAAAATTGCTGTTGTAATTTTTATTTGGATTGCAATGAATCTGTAAATCAATTTGGGTAGGAGAGACATCTTAATGATATTTAGTTTTCCAATCCATGAACATGGAATATTCTTTCATTTATTTAGGTCTTCTTTCATTTCTTTTAACAATGTTGTGTAGTTTTCTGCATACAAGTCCTTTCCATCCTTAGTTAAGTTTTTTCCTAGATATTTTACTCTTTTAGTTGCTATTGTAAATGGAATTTTTTTCTTTATTTCCTCATCAGATTGATTATTATTAATGTACAGAAATGCTACTGATTTTTGTGTTGATCTTATATTCTGCCACATTACTGAGCTTTGTTTAGACTTTTCAGGTCATTCTATGTATAAGATCATGTCATCTGCAAATAGTGAACGTTTAACTTCTTCCTTTCCAATTTGGATGCCTTTTATTTCTTTTTCTTGCCTAAATGCTTGAGCAAGTACTTCTAATACAATGTTAAATAAAAGTGGTGACAGTGGGCATCCTTGTCTTGTTCCAGATCTTAGAGGGAAAGTCTTTAGCCTTTTACCATTGAGTATGATGTTGGCTATGGGTTTTTCATATATGCCCTTTATCATGTTAAGGAAGTTTCCTCCTGACTCTACCTTTTGAAATGCTTTTATCAGAAAAGAATGCTGTATTTTGTTAAATGCCTTTTCTGCATTGATAGAGATGATCATATGATTTTTTCTCTTCAATCTGTTAATGTGGGGTATTACATTGATTGATTTTCTTATGTTGAGCCATCCTTGCATACCTGGGATAAAACCCAGTTGATCATGGTGTATAATTTGATTGATGTGGTATTGAATACCATTAGCAAGTAGTTCTTTGAGGATTTTTGCAACTAAGTTCATTAGAGAAATTGGTCTGTAATTTTCTTTCCTTATAGCATCTTTATGTGGCTTTGGTATTAGAGTGACATTGGCATGATAGAATGAGTTAGGTAATGTTCCCTCCTCTTCAATTTTTTGAAAGAGTTTGAGCAGGATTGGTAGTAGTTCTTTCCAGAATGATTGGTAGAATTCACCTGTGAAGCCATCTGGTCCTGGGCTTTTCTTGGTTGGGAGGTTTTTAATGACTAATACAACCTCACTACTTGTGATTAGTCTGTTGAGTTCTTCCGTTAATATTTCTTCTTTCATAAATGAAGGTTGCTTGTGTGTTTCTAGAAATTCATCCATTTAATAGAAATTGTCCATATTGTTGGCATACACTTTTTCAATGTATTTTCTTAGGATACTCTTTATTTCTGTGGGGTCAGTGGTGATATCCCCTCTCTCATTTTTTATTTTACTTATTTGTATCTTCTCTCTGTTTTTCTTTGCTAGTCTAGCTAAGGGTTTGTCAATTTTATTAATCTTAAAGAACCAGCTTTTGGTTTAGTTAATTCTTTTTTAGTGTTTTTGTATTCTCAACTTCATTTAACTCTGCCCCAATCTTTGTTATTTCCTTCTGTCTGCTTGCTTTGGGATTGGTTTATTGTTCTCTTTTCTAGTTCCTCCATGTGTGCAGTTAGGCCTTTGAGTTTAGCTCTTTCTTCTTTTTTAACGTAGGCATCTAGTGCTATAAATTTCTCTCAGCACTGGTTTAGCTACTTCCCATAAATTTTGATATGTTATGTTCTCATTTTCATTTTTTTCGAGGTAGTTATTGATTTCTTTAGCAATCTCCTCCTTGACCCACTGATTGTTTAAGAGTGTGTTGTTTTACTTCCATACAATAGTGCCTATTCCAATTCTCCATCATTTATTGATTTCTGACTTCATTCCGTTGTGGTCAGAGAAAGTTCTTTGTATAATTTCAATCTCCCAAAATTCATTGACAGTTTTTCTATGACCTACCATGTGGTCTATCCTGGAAAATGACCCATGAGTATTTGAGAAGAATATATATTCTGTTGGTTTTGGGTGTAATGTTCTGTATAAGTCCATTAGGTCTAGTTCCTCTAATGTATTATTCAAGGTCTCTGTTTCTTTATTGAGCCTCTGTTGAGATGTTCTGTCTAATGGTGATAATGTTGTATTGAAGTCCCCCACTATGACTGTAGAGGCATCTATTTCTCCCTTTACTTTGTCAGTATTTGCCTCAACTATTTTGGTGTTTCCTGATTAGGTGCATAAATATTTATGATTGTTCTTTTTTCTTGGTAGAATGCCAATTTTATTAATATATCTTGTCCTTCTTTGTCCCTTACAACAGTTTTGCATTTAAAGTCTATTTTGTCTGATATTAGTATAGCTACTACTGCCCTTTATTTGGTTATTGTTTGTGTGTAAAATTGTTTTCCAGCATTTCACTTGTAACCTGTTTGTGTCCCTGGGTCTAAGGTGAATTTCTTGTAGACAACATACAGATGGGTCATATTTCCTTGTTCATTCTGCCAATCTGCATCTTTTGATTGGAGAGTTTAATCCATTAACATTCAATGTTATTACTGTATTGCAATACATATTTTAGCCACTTTGCTTTAGGCTTATATATGTCATAATTTATTTTTATTTCTTTTTTAAAATCCTTTTAGTTACTCTTACCAATAAGCTTCTTTTCTGCACTCTCCTCTAACCCTCTATCTCTTGTTTTTTGCCTTTCAACCTGCAGAATTCCTTGAAGGGCAGGGCTCTTGTTGACAATTTACCTCATTTTCTGTTTATCTATGACTATTTTGAACTCTCCCTCATTTTTGAATGACAGTTTTGCTGGTTACGGAATTCTTGGCTGCCAGTTTTTTTCTTTCAACATCTTAAATATGTCATACCACTGCCTTCTTGCTTCCATGGTTTCAGTTGAGAAATCAGGACTTAATCTTATTGAGCTTCTCTTACATGTGATGGATCTCTTTTCTCTTGCTGCTTTCAGGATCCTGTCTTTGTCTTGAGTTTTGAACAATCTGATAAGTATGTGCCTCAGGGTAGATCTGCTAGGAGTTATTGTGCTTGGAGCATGCTATGCTTCATGTACATGTATATCCATTTTTCTATTTCCTTGTAGTTGTTCATGTTCAATGGAAAAAATTATTAGAGCTACAAAAAAGGAAAGAAAGAAGAAGAGATAAAGGAAAAAAGAAATAAGAAATAAAAAATAAATAGAAGGAAGGAAAAGGAACAAAAAAGAGATTGGAAAAATTAAATAAGAGGGGAAAATAGGAGGCAGAGGCCACCGTCGGTCTGGAGCTGCACCGAGGGCCTCCACTGCACTCCCCGTCACCT
>PVKH010044097.1:0-10643 GCA_004027955.1 Chaetophractus vellerosus | reverse complement strand
GGGGACCAAACCCGGGGCCTCCCATGTGGTAAACCGGCGCCCTACCAACTGGGCTATACAGCCGGCCCATTTCATTAATTCTTTCAACAAATTATTTATTGAGCTCCTCCTACGTGCCAGGCACTGGGATAGGTGGGGATACTAAGAACAAAGCAGACATGTCCCCTACTTTCACGGAGTTCACAGTCTCTGGGGAGAGACAGAATTAAGTCAAAGAATTAGATATGTAATTATTTACAGCAGTGACAGGTTGGCTACTTAGAATTGGGTTCTGCCTGGTCTGCCACCTACTGGCATGTGGCCTGGGCCATGCCATTTAACGTCCTAGAACTGCAGTAATACCTAATGAGATAATGCATTTGGTGCCTGGCATAGAGTAAGTATTTAATAAATGATAGACTTTACTGTTATTACTATTATTCTTTCTAACCATTACAAAAAGTTCCTAACCATAGTTTACTCTGTAGTGGTTCCTGGAAATTCTTTTTGGGCTTTTTGTCAATGCTTTATTGCTGTATATGTTTGCACACACACATACACATATCTCACAAAGAAATCTAATTATTGTTTTTTTTTAAATTTTCTGTAATTATTTCTTTTTCAAAAAAGATCTACATAGAAATTTTTTTGTCTTTTTTATTAGTTCTACATAGATATTTTTAATATACAATATAGCTGAGATAAAAATCAGCATGCAATTATTCAAATATTGGATTTCAACAAATGTACCAATAAAGTGAGCCCACCAAATAACAGGACTAACATTTTCTAAGCATGTCTTAATTTATTGCTTTATAATCATACACTGTACTCACAAATTCTAAGCAGTTTAAGATTTGATGACTTGGGACACTGGATAAACATGGATTTTCAAACAAGATCTCATTTAATGTCATCTCTTTAATCTTCAACACCCTGAGGGCCACAGCCTGGCACTCTCCCCATTTTACAAAGAAGAAAATGGAAGCCTAAGCAATTTTCTCCAATTCAAAATGAGTCAGTTATTGAAGTAATTTGCTTGACTCCAAACCTTTGCTCTTTCCAATGTATCACAATGTCTCTGAAAAGTTCTCCCAGAAGCAAAGGGAAAAAAATACCAAGAGAGAAGAATAAAGACTAAAGAGGAAAGATGAAAGACAGATATCAAATACAATAATTACTAGAAAATTCAGAAAACAGAAAAGAAGTAACAATAATGAACATAAGAAAACGTTTGTGAGTTGAAGAAAGACGTGCATCTAATCTCTAAGTTTGCTTTCAACTCACTGCCCCGAACTAAGTGGTCAGAACCCATAAAGGCAAGGTTCTTGCTTTGTTGAGTTTAGAGGTGTTTGTCCACCATCCAAAGTTGATGAAAAGGGGCTAAGCCTAAATGAAATTCTAGAAGGCCAGAGGATAGTGTGGTAGACAGTTTTGAGTGACTCGTGGAACCAGGAGCACCTATATAATAACATTATATTCCAACAAATTCTGTTTCTTTTAATTGAAGGTGAGCCAGTTCATTTCTTTCAGTATTACAAAGAGCCAAGGTTAATGAACTAGTATACTCTGTAAAATATAGCTCTGTATTCCCAGACACCAAAGATTGAGGGAAGTGTATACATCTCATTATGTCTCATTAGTGACTTATAAGAGAATAGTTGCTATTAAATTCAGACTTTGAAGGTCCAGTTTCTGAAAAATATAATCCTGAAATATCCAAACTCAAAGAACTTCATAAAGAAAGGCTTACCTGGGCCACTCTGACAAGAATGCTAATTAAACTCTAGAACGGTGATGAAACGTCAGCGCAAGCCAGTTACTTACTGTTTTCCGCCAAAGAATTGCACGGTATTGAGGGACACGCTGATTGTTCTGGTCAGAAAGGGTCACAGACAAGAAGAAGGGGCTCTTCTCTGTATCATTTCCAATGTAATTCTGATGGACTGGAAAGGAAATAGGACAGTGAGAATGGAACTGGTTCTCCCAGTATAAGGTAATATAGTAGACACTTCAGCAGTTATTCAGCCCTTCCCATATGATCAGGGGCAATATCCCAAACCCAGCTCTGGGGATAGAGTCTGATCCCTCTATGCTAAACTTCTAGTCTCCTTTGCCATGTGACTGGCTCAGGAATGAACATGTAACCCAATTCTGGCCAATGAGACAGGAGGAGAAATCTGCCAAAGGGCTTCTGGAAAGATTTCCTCACTCTAGACATGGTGGTATCTAGAAGTGATGCCTGAAATTGCTGCAACCATCTTGTGAACCTGAGCAGGGCCAGTCCATGGGCCAAGGTGCCATACTAAGGATGGGGAAGCAGAAAAATAGAAAGAACTTGTGTCCTTGATGACATCATTGAGCCTCTGAACATACCAACCCTAGAGCCTGCCCTACCTCAGGACTTCTTGTTATGTTCCTTATTGTTTAAACCATTTGAATCAGGTTTTCTGTCACTTGTTGAAGGCATCTGAGCTGATGGCACCATTTTTCTCTAAAGTCATCACTGTGCTCCAGACACTATGTTTTCAAGCATCTTAGAAGATAACTTTTCTGCTGATTTCTTTTATATAAATGTTTCCATATTATTTCACACCCAGATAAATTATACCATGACAAATTAATGAACTACTTAGAATAATATAGAATCAGATTTTTAAAAACATATCATTTGGGTCTGATCATTCTCATTTTGTGACTCAACAATCATATCTTCTACAAATTAATACATTAACCTAATAAGCAATTTCTCTAACTCATTTCTAACCCTGTGTTAGTGATTATTCTAGCATTCCCAATAACCTCTGTCATTAACCACACTCCCGTTTATCCACCTTTCCACATATGCTCACTTGAGCCCTTCACTTTAAATGTACATAGCTATTAGAGATTGAGCTCTTGCTATGCCAGGCACTGGGCTTAGTGTTTTCTCCTGCATATCTAATTGAAACTTTTCTTCAAACCTACTAGGTAAGTACTAGTAACACCCTCACTTTATAGATAAAGAAACTGAGTCTTAGAGAAAAGTCTAAGGTCCTATAGGTAATAATGGCAGAACCAAGAGCTTACCTATTTTGTAAGCTCGGTGAGGGCAGGGTTTATGATTACCTTTGTCACTGTAGCCCACTGTTCTGCATATTTCCTGGCACACTTGTTTCTGATACATGAACAATACCTGAGCCTACAGTCCAACACCTCTCTAGTTCTATATTAGCCCTGGTACTCAGGGAACCAACTCTCCCTTGGTGCCATGAACTAAGTGTTCAGAATCCACTATTGACAGGGTTCTTGCCTTGTTGAATCTAGAGTTGTTTTTCTTCTCTGTAGGTCTGTTTTTTTCCAATCACTCAAATTCACTCAGCCAGATTATCTAATCCCTCTTAATCCCCCAGGGACAAAATCAATTGGCCATAAAAAAAAATGTACATGAAAAACTCTTAGCACTGAAATTCTTAATAGAATCTTTTAATTTACAAAGGTTATTACTGACTTTCAAGTGAAATGCTCTGATATTAGCGCTCCTAAATTGGCTAGTTTCATTCATATAGAGTAACTGGAATTACACTAACATGGATTTTCACTTTAAATATCCTTTCTTCCCAACCACCATAATGACCTAATTACCTTGTCCTAAAAAATACTTGAAATACCATCTGGTGTGGTACTCTGGGTTCTCTAAGTGCACGTCTGTTCTTCGCCAAGTACCTGGCAGAGCAGTTGTATTCTGTAATGGAACAAAATTGTGCCATTAAGAAGTTTATTCAGAAAGTAAATAAGAAGTCAAACAACTGAAGGCCAAAGAAATGGAAAAATCATTGCTAAAAGTGTACAACTAGGGGCTGTGGCCACATGTTCTCATAAGAAAAGATGCCCAGTCGAAACCCACGTCACAGAGGCATCCTGGGGATCTTCGCAATGTAGGGTAAAGAATCAAGTGAACTGATGAGTTCAGCTATTTCTAACTCTGGGCAGGAAGTTCCTCTCTTTCTGGGCCAAAGCTTCCACTTTTCCAATATTTGGAGTTGGTGTCCCCTAGAGTACCCTCTGATGTTTATTACCACAGTATCAGACACATTTAACCTAAAAGGCATCTCTGCAGCATCTTATTCAAGTTCATAATCTTTGTAGAATTTAAAAAAATATTATAAAATATTACAATTAATTTGGAAAAATGGATAAACATAATGAATGATCAGAATCCAGTGATGTCTACATTGTACCAGGTATATAAGACAAACTATTGGAACATACTTTTTTGATTTTGACATGCCTATAGTGATTTACCAGACATTTGTGGCCAGTTTCTTTACCATGTTGAAGAAGTTTGGATAGAATCGTCTATCCAAAGATAACATTACTAATGTATTGGCAGAGTTTCTTCTGACTGTTTACTTACCTGTATGTACATATGTATTTTTCTTATCAAAATGGAATCGTACTGGATATACAGTTTTGTAGTTTGCTTTTTTCACTTAATAATATATTTTTACATGTCATTAAATATATGTCCACAATGTTAATGAATATATCATTTTTTATTATATAGACACACACAACTATTTAAAAATACTGAACAATAAGGGTGTTTCCAATTTTTTTGTTCTTATAAATAAAGTTGTGATGGACATTTTAAAATTTCACATTTGCATACTTATCTACTTGTTTCCTTAGGATAAATTCTTTTAAGTTAAATTACCTTGTCAATGAGGATGTGCATTATTAAGGATTTGCTACATAATGCCAATCTGACATTTAGGAAGACTGGAGTAAAATTAAGAGTTTCACCAGCAATGGCTGAGGTGACCCTTGACATTTAGTCTTTACAATTTATCAGCAAAAATGCAATCTCAGTATTGTTTTTGTGTTTCTTTGAAACCAGCTGGATAGGACATTTTTGTCATAATTTTATTGTTCATTTACAATACTTCTTTTGTGGGTTACTTGTTCATGTCCTTTGTTAGTTTTCCAATCATATTCTTTTGCTTAATGATTTATTTAGGAAAGAGAATCTTTGAAATATATTGCAAATTATTTCTTCTAATTAAATTTTGGTATTTTTGGCCATACAGATGTTTAAAAATGTTTATGCAAACAAATTTCTTACTTTTTTCCCTTTATGGCTTCTGCCTTTAGAGTTCATTATAGAAAAAGCTTTCTACACCCCAGCATTAGAATAAGTATTCATGTCCATATTCTTCTAGAGGTTCTATGGTTTAATTTTTATATTTCATTCTTTGGTTTATCTAGCATTTATTTTGATATATGCTGTGAGGTAAGAATTCATCTTCTCCTAATAGTTTATCAACGATCCCAGTTCTAATTGAACACTCTGCCTTTCCGCATCTTTATTGGACAATAAATACTTTTAAAGCAAATGCCTGGGGCTGAGACCGTGTTAGGTATCAGTTTTTCTGAATAACTGGATGTTACATCATTTGGGGGTCAGCAGACCAGGACAGTGCTTCACAACTTCCCGAAGTGTGAGAGACAGAGAGAGGAAGAAACTGAAACAACAAACTTGAGTTACCAAACCCCTGCGGTGGCAAGGAAGGGCTCCCCTTCCCCACCCCCAAGATACTGGGGTAAAACCCGTGACTCACTGCAGCTTACTGAGAGGGGAACAGACATCTTCCTCTTTGTCAGCTTTTACAAGGGAAAAGAGAGGGGGAGTTGGGGTGATTTTCTTTAGTGAATTTGGCCAGTAGAGCCCCTTTGAATCTTGGCTTTGGCCAGACCAAAACACAGGAAAACAGAGATTGAAACAGCTCTGTGGAAAGGTACACCAACTAGTGCCATCTGCTGGCGGGATTGGAAATTGCACGGACAAAACTGCTTTTGGTTCTCTCACTTCCCTAACTCCTAGGAGAAAATCTGTGCCCCATTAATGAGTCCCTGGCACAATTTTGACAACTTAAGCTGGGCAATTTTGGAGACTTAGAATAAGTTGAACCAAATATCAAAGAAGAGCTATAAAAAAAAAAGAAACAATGGGTAAGAGAAAGAAATTGGCCATCAGGGTAAATTCACTAGCATATTCAGATGCCTAGATATCAGCAAAAAATTACAAGCCATCCTAGGAGACAGGAAGAGATGGACCTGCCAAAGGAACAAACCAAATATCCTGAAGAAATACAGGATGTAAGACAATCAATCAAATGACAACCACACACAAGTTTCTAAATCAATTCAAAGAATTGAAAGAAAATATGACTAAAGTGATAAAGGATATTAAGAAGACACTAAATGAGCATAAAAAATAATTTGAAAGCCTGCAAAGAAAAATAACAGGCCTTATGGGAATGAAAGACATGATGGATGAGATTAAAAATACATTAGAGGGACAACCAGCAAGATGGCAGCAGAGTAAGGAGCTCCTAGAGTCAGCTTGTACTACAGGACAGTTAGTAATCACCCAGGGCTATGTAAAGCACCTGTTGGGGGCTCCAGGAGACCAGAAGAGCATCTTGCAACATCCTTGAAAGAAGAGAAGGAGGAGACTGCCCATTTGCAGAGATGATTCATAAGTAGAGCATTCCACGCCCCATAGGCTGGTGCCCATTCTCCACTGGCAGCACAAGCCACCTCCAGAGCTATTCCATCGCTGGAATTGGAAGCTCCACTTCCCCAAAATGGGGGAGGAAGAGACAGTTGGGCATCAACTTCAGCTACTGATAAGTAAATTCTACTGGCTAAAGGATAACCCTAAGAACAGCTAAAGTTTGAACCTATCCAAGTCAGAAAAAGGCCCCCGGCATGAGGGGAAGCCCAGCTGACTGAAAATCATGATGACTGTAAGGACGAGTTTATTTCACCCAGATTGGCCTGCAGCCCTAGCCCAGGCTTCAGCCCCACCTTTAGCAGGGAGGAAGCTGACAGACCTTGCACCAGCCTCTCTGGGTAACTGAAGGTACATTCAGCCACCACAGACTAAATAGTCAGAAGTCTACCAGGGCAACTGCAGTCATTTTAGATCCTCAGAGCATAGATCACTGCCCATACCTGCAGCTCCATCCCCGCCTCAGGTAGGGGAAGAAGGGGTATGAAGCTTCATCAGTCTCTCTGGGCAACTACAGTCTAGGCCTGCACAACTTGGATTACTACACATGGCTGTGGCTCTGTCCTGACTCCTGGCAAAGAGAAAGTTGGGAGAAGCTTCATTGGTCCCTGGGGTAATGAGGGCAGCTTGAGCCTTCACAACTTAAACAGCACCAACTACTTCCTTGGTTCCTACCACACAACAAGTAAGGGAAAAAAGGTAAGAAAGCCCTAAACTAAAGAGAGAAACTGCACCCAGAATAAATACTTGAGTAAGCCAGATGCCAAGACACCAACAAAAAATTACAATCCACACCAAGAAACAGAAGATATGGCCTAGGCAAAGGAACAAGATAAGCCTCCAGATGACATAAAAGGATTTGAGACAACTAATCATAGATGTTCAAACAAATCTCCTTAATAAATTCAACGAGATGGCTAAAAAGATTTTGGATATTAAAAAATTGACAAGGTCTCAGGGAAATAAATGACAGCAATACACATGCAAACATACGTGTCATGGGTATCCCAGAAGGAGAAGAGAAGGGAAAAGGGCAGAATGAATATGTGAAGAAATAATAGTAGAAAATTTTCCAACACTTTTGAAGGACATAGATATTCCTGTCCAAGAAGCACAACATACTCCCATCTGAATAAATCTGAATAAACTCTGAGACACACACTAATTAGAATGTCAAATGCCAAAGACAAAGAGAGAATTCTGAGAGAAGCAAGAGAAAAGCAATGCATCACATATAAGGGACACCCAATAAGAGTAAGTGCCGATTTCTCATCAGAAACCATGGAGGCAAGAAGACAGTGGTATGATATATTTAAGATACTGCAAGAGAAAATCTTCCAGTCAAGAATCTTATATCCGGCAACACTGTCTTTCAAAAATGAGGATGAGTTTAGAATATTCACAGATAAACAGAAACTGAGAGAGTTTGTAACCAAGAGACCGGCTTTGCAGGAGTTACTAAAGGCTGTGCTACATCCTGAAAAGAAAAGACAGGAGAGAGAGGCCATAAAGAGAGTCTAGAAATGAAGATTATATCAATAAAAGTATGTAAAAGTGTCAAAAGAGTGGTGAAAATAAAATATGACAGATAAAACCCAAATATTCAGAAAGAAGCTTAACCAATGATGTAAAGCACTTGTATTCAGAAAACTACAACTCATTGTTAAAGGAAATAAAAAAAGACCTAAGTAATTCAAAGAACATTCCATGCTCACAGATTAGAAGACTAAATATCATTAAGTTGTCAATTCTACTTAAATTGATATACAGATTCAATGCAATCCCTATAAAAATTCCATCAGCATTTAGAAAATAAATTGAAAACATGATTATTAAATTTATTTGGAAGGGTAAGGGATCCTGAGTAGCCAGAAACATCTTAAGAAGGAAAAGCAAAGTTGGAGGACTCTCATTTCCAGACTTTATATCATATTGCCTAGCTACAGTGGTAAAAACAGCATGGTACTGGCATAAAGACAGAAACATAGACCAATGGAACTGAATTGATGGTTCGGAAACAGACGCTCACATCTATGGTCAAATGATTTTTCACTATCCTGTCAAACCCACCCAGCTCGGGCAGAACAGTCTATTCAACAAATGGTGTTGAGAGAACTGGATATCCATAGCCAAAAGAAGGAAAGAGGACACCTATCTCACACCTTATACAAAAATTAACTCAAAATGGATCAAAAATCTAAATATGAAAGCAAGAACCATAAAGCTTCTAGAAGAAGATGTAGGAAAATATCTTCAAGACCTGGTGGTAGGTGGTAGATTCTTAAAGGAGATAAGAAGAGGACTGAGATAGACTAATGATGTTTAATGTATGCAGAAGTTTTAATTAACTTTACTGTAAAAGTGTGGAAATGTATAGAGTTGATGGTAACATTACAGTGAGTAACATCTGGTTTATGAATGTGGTTGAAAATGGTAGTCTAGGGATGTAAATGCCAATTGACACAAAGTTAGAGAATAATCTAGGGAATGAATAGCACAGTAAATCCAGAGGTGGATGAGAATTGTGGTTGATGGTACAGATGCAAGAATGTCCTTTGTGAGCTAGAGCTGATGTACATCACTATTACAGGGTGGTGGGAATGTGGAGAAGCATGGGAAAAATGCAACTGGAGTGACCTATGGACTGTGATTAACAGTAATAATGTAATATTCATGCATTTTTGCCAAAGATGTACTGTGTTGATAAAGGGGGAGTATGAAAAAAGTGTGCCAAATGTATGCTATAGACCTGGTAATAATCTGATGATATTATCTCATAATTTGTAACAAATGTTCCACCACAGTGTGTTGTGTTGATAGAGGGATGGTGTATGGGAATTCTGCACATATCCGTGATTGTTTTGTAAGTTTACAACTTCTGTCTTAAAAATATATTTAAAAAATAATAATAGGGTGGGTTGGGGAAAAATACACCAAATGAAAGATAAGCATGATAGTTAGTAGTAAGATTTTGACAATATTCTTTCATAATTTGTAACAAATGTCTCACAACAATGCAAGGTGTTGGTGGTGGGTTGATGTATGGGAGCTCTGTATGATGTTATGCATATTTACTTTGTAAGTTCACAACTTTTACTATACACTTATTGTTTATGTATGTTCATGTATAAATGATATAAAAATAATAATTAGGTTGGGGCAAAATACTTTGGTTAGTAGTAATATTTTGAGGATGCTCTTTATCATTAGTTAAAAATGTTTCACAGCAATGCAAGGTATTGGTAGTAGGGTGAGGTATGAGAGCCCTGTATGATGTTATGTATATTTGTTTCGTAAGTTCACAACTATTACTATACACTTATTGTTTATGTATGTTTATGTATGACTGATATACTTCAATAACTTTTTTTGAAAAATTCAAGTTAAAAAATACATTAGAGGCACATAAGAGCAGATTTGAATTGCTCAAAGACAGAATTACTGATTTTGAAGTCAGACCATCTGAACTGGAAAAGAAAGGAGAACAGAAAGAGAAGAGAATGGAAAAAATTTAACAGAGTCTCAGGGAATTGAATGACAATGCAAAACACACAAACATATGCATTATTGGTGTCCCAAAAGGAGAAGAGAATGGAAAAGGGACAGAAAGAATATTTGAGGAAATAATGACTGGAAACTTCCCACCCTTATGAAAGACATAAATATCAATACCCCTGAAGGACAACACACCCCAAACAGAATAAATTTGAACAGACCAACCCTGAGACACCTACTATTCAGAATGACAAATATCAGAGATAAAGAGAAAGATTCTGAAAGCAGCAAGAGAAAAGCAAAGCATCACATACAAGGCAACTTCAATAAGATTAAGTGCCAACCTCTCATCAGAAACCATGTATGTGAAAAGAAAGTGGTATGATGTATTTAAGATACTGAAAGAGAAAAATTGCCAGCCAAGAATTCTGTGTCTGGCAAAACTGTACTTCAAAAGTGAGGGTGAGAGGGCCTGCTGTAGCACAGTGGATAGGGCACCGGTTCACCACATGGGAGGCCCCAGGTTCGGTTCCTGGGGGCCTCTCCGGGTGGGCAGACCGCCTTGAGAAGGGCAAGCCACTGTGGGCAGGGCAAAAAAAGCCGCCATGGGCAG
>PVKH010044096.1:0-10644 GCA_004027955.1 Chaetophractus vellerosus | reverse complement strand
GCAGGCGCGGCTTTCCCCGCTTGTGGGCGGTCTCTGCGTCCGTTCACGGCCGGCTTTCAGTTCACGGGTGGCTGGCTGCGCTCCATTCACGGCCGACCTGCCCTGCCCGTGGCGGCTCTTGCCATGTCCGTGGCAGCTTCTTGTCCTGCCCACGGCGGCTCCAGCCCGCCCATGGCGGCTTGCCATTCTCTAGACGGTCTGCCCGCTAGGAGAGGTCCCCGGGAATCGAACCCGGGGCCTCCCATGTGGTATGCCGGTGCCCTATCCACTGGGCTATCGAGCCGGCCCCAAGCATTTCTTAAAACCCACAGAACTGTACAACACAGAGTGAAACCTAAAGTAAACTATGGACTTGAGTTAATAATGATGTGTCAATATTGGTTCATTACTTGTAACAAATGTACCATACTAATGCAAGATTTAATAATAAGAGAAACTGTGGGGGTAGGGAAAAGGGAGTAAATGTCAACTCTCTGTACTTTCTGCACAATTTTTCTGAAAACCTAAAACTGCTCTAAAACATAGTCTATTAACAGAGAGAGGTTGTCCTTGAAAAGGTGGAAGGGATGGATCCAGAAAATAGGGGGAGAGTTTAGCCTAAGCAGGAAAGTTTTTTCTTTGAAAACAAGGGTGGAGAAAAGAGAAATCAGAAGGAAGATAAGTTTTTAGATTTGGTATTAGGGAATAGAGGGAGTTCTTGATGCTTCTATTATCTCTGTGAAGTGGGAGGCCTTATTACTATTTGAGAGTGTGTGAGACAGTGGTGTTGTAGTTAAGAGAATAGAGGTTTGAAACAGACCATTGTAATTGGAAACCAAACTGACTGAAGAAACAGAAGAAATTCCAGGCAATGTGTGAGGGCCCATGGATTCACTGTGGTACCAAACTGCACAGATTGGTGTTTCCTCTAGCTAAGGGGTAAGATTTGAAGAAGGCAAAGAGATCTATAGTTGGGGTTTTGATAGTTTGTTTGCAATGAAAGAAAATCAATGGGGATTAGAGAAGATACTGGTAAGAGAGTAATTAAGAACATAGGAGAAGGCAAAAAGGACCCCACAAAGAGGATAGAGGACTTTAGGGACTTTGAATTTCAGTTAAAAATTAAAGAACAGTGTGTGGTAGGTAGCCTCTAATATGGCCTCCAATGATTCTTGCCTCGTGGTGTTCATGCTCTGTTATCCTCTCCCCTTGATTGTGTACTGTACCTAGTGACTCACTTCTAATGAACAGAATATGGCAAGAGTGATGGGATATCATTTCTGTTATTAGGTTTTAAAATGTCTGGCTTCCATCTTGCTTGCCCTTTGTTTGCTCTCTCTCTTGCTCACTTTGGTGGAAGTTAGATGCCATGTTGTAAGCTGACGTAGCAAGGAACTGAGCCAGTGAGGAACTGAGGCCCTCAGTCTAATATCCTTCAGGAACTGAACCCTGCCAACAACTACATGAATGAATTTGGAAGCAGATCCTCCCTCAATCACATAAGCAACATTCAGATGTGCCCACAGCCTCCTGCTGTGAGAGACCTTGAGGCAGAAGCACCCAGTTAAGCCATGCCCAGATTCCTGACCCACAGTAACTGAGATAATAAATGCTCATTGTTTCAATCCCTTAATTTTGGGGTAATTTGTTATGCAGCAACAGACAACTAATACAAAATAGAAGAGAAACAACTGAGTGAGAAAAACGAAAGGTTAAAAATTACGATTAAAGAATGGGTTACTTGAGCTTACAATTTCAGCCACGAACCAGTTATAATGGTTCATCTGTCCAGAGAAGGTGGCTAAACTGGTGGAGAGGTCAAGTTTATTGAAAATGTGGTCAAGTTGCTGAGAGGCCAGGGTATTGAATAAGTCATAGTCATAAATGCTGAAGTCATCTAGAATGACTGGGTGGAGAAGAGTGCACCAGGTATCAAAAATTTCAAATAATGACAGGATGTGAGCTGGGCAGGAAAGGCGACAACCTCAAAGAGATGGAGAGGGGCATAATCGGATGGAAGGAGCCCCAACAAAGATTTCTTTTTTTTTTTTTTTTTCCCCCAAGAGAACAGCAAATTAATGGTATGGAAGGGGCAACAGGGATCTAGTAAGATGCTGCCCCAGAACGTGACCTTAAGATAGGCTAGGCGTGGGAGAATGAGCAGACCACCTCTTCTTGAAAGAGCTGCAGAGGTTTAGAGGCAGCTTTTATGATTAAATACATTATTTGTAAGGTCCTTGGCTCTACGTAGTGGGCACTCAACGAATATTCTATCCGAACATTTCTGAGCCGACTCTGCCCCTTGCCCTCTCCCCTTTATTTAAAAACGTGGGGCTATAGATGGGATTAGGCGGCTGGAGTCGGCGGGGCTCACCAGGCTCGGTCAAGGGCTGCCTCCTCCCCGCCCAGGGAGAGCGCGAGGCAAGGCTTTTCCTCATTTCATTGCATCAGCTGGAAGATGTCGAAGAACGAGGGTCAATTCCCGCCATGTACAGAACATGTCACCTTTTAAGAGAGATTTACTCCTTCCTGCAACAAACAACGGAGAGCTTTGCAAGTGCTAGACCCCAGCGACACAACAGATAAGACCGTGACACACACTCCCGACAATTCGCAGGGGGCGCAGTCGCGTTCTGCGTCAAGGCCAACATCTGTAGGTTTCACAACGCTCTGACTTTTTCAAGTTCTCCCCATACTTTTTAGCTCAGATAAAATGTCGGAAGTCGGTGTGCATCGCGTACTGAGATCTCTCCTGGACTCGGATTGACAAGCTCGGGTTTACCAGTCTGCGCTCGCACCTAAGAAAGCGCGGATCTACGGCACCCGCGTCCACGTGGACTCCCGAGCTGTCCGCCGGGTGGAACGCAACGGGTGGGGCCAAGCCCTGGAGCTCCCATGGCCGCCCGCGCCCCGCGGCCAGATGCTGACGTGTCCTTTCCTTTCCACTACACCTCCCGACACTGCCTACTCCAGCTGCCCCGGAAGTCCCGCCCCATACTTAGTCTGTCACCGCAAATCAGCTCTTCCAGCGCTTCCCGGAGCTCGCCACCAGATTTGGGAGCAAGGGGCGGGGCCCCGCGAGCAGCGTGCCTATTGGCTTGAGGTCCGGCGGGCTCTGGGAGCTAATTGGCTGGAGGTCGGCGGTGTCCTGGCACGCTTGCGCGGCGAGTAGAACGTGTGGCGGTGGCGGTGGCGATAGCGTCTCTTCTTTTGCTCCCAGTTCTGCTGCTGCTCTTGTGAGCGCCCAGCGCGTCCGTCCTGTCCATCGCCCGCAGCCCGCAGCTTGTCGCCTGCCTGCTCCTCGCTGCGCCGCCTCTCACCAACACCGACACCCACATTGACACCTCTAGCCCGGTCGTCCGTCCCACTCGTTACCTTTACGTCTTCACACATGGCCTCCTCCGCGCAGAGCGGCGGCTCCTCCGGGGGACCCGCGGTCCCCACCGTGCAGCGGGGCATCGTCAAGATGGTGAGAGCGGGGCCCCGGGCACCGAGCTCCTCCCCTGCCTCTGGGCGAGAGTCGGGCACTGGCTCTTCTTCCCCTCCCGCCAGCGTGCATGATCTCCCAGATCCTCTTTCCTCTGCCCCCTTCCTCACTGTACACTCATTCTCCGAATCCTGGTTCTAGACAGAACCTGACACATATTCCCCTTGGTCCTTGCCTCCCGGACACCCTGGCATCAGGGGTCACAGTGATTTTTGTGGTCGCGGCACTCGGATCTCCTAATTGTTTACCGGGACAGATCGATTACTGATTGACTAACGGAGATAATTCGTTGATATCCGACCTCCCATTCCCCCCCCCCCCGGTCTATTTTGACATCTGAGCAGTTTGCAAATTTTCGTGGTGCTTTTACTTCTCAAAACCTACCATCTGCTCTTCTCTTGGACCCTAGGAGTACTTGGCTATCATGAAGCTTCACTTGTTTGCACTCGTGCTGAATTACTTACTCCAAGTTTTCTGACTTTCTGGTCCTCTATTCTTATCTTTTTCCCTACACCTCTTGTGTGAAGTCTAGTCCTGAGAGCTTCTGATTTTGTACTCCCTCTTCTTTTGACTCTTAAAGTGTTAGGCCATCAGGACTTTTAGCGACCATTACTGCTCCACCACCCCTACAGATAAGGAGACACGTTTAGAGAGGGCAAGTGACTTGCCCAAAGTCATATGGTACTTTGGGTTTGGGTTGGGGCCCTATCAGAGCCCAGTCTTATGATTCTCAGTTCAAAGCTTCTAACATAATAGATTCAGCCTGATTTTATATCCCCTCACTCCCTACATTCTTGGATTTTTAATTTAAAACCCTACAAGGTTCATTTAAAAAATTTTACCCTTGTCTCCATGATAATTTTATAGTATAATTTTGGAATAGTACCAGATTTCCTGGCTGTGATAACCTCAAATATCTAGATTTCATTACAGACAGCAATTCTGACTTTTGGAACTGCAAATATTCTTTATGACACTCGCCAAGTGCCACAGTTTTTGCTGTTTATAGACAAATTTTAAAACATACTATATTCTTGGCTCATTGTCTTCCACAGGATTAAAACGGGTGCCGCTTGTGTTGTGTGTGTGTGTGTGTGCGTGCACATGTGTGCACGTGCATGTCAATTAGATTTCAAGGTGTTTTTTTGGTTATTTGTCCCACTAATTCTCATGTATTTCTTTTTTCGGTAATATTCTGCCACCAGCATAGATCCTTGGGGTTTTAAGTATTGTTTTTTCCTGACATTTATACAGAACGGGGAGAATCAGCATTTATCAGAAACTGGATGAGAAGGGAATTTCCAAGGCCCACATGTATTTTCCTTTTTGAAATATTGACCTGATCCATGAAAGGATTATTCTTAAGTATGGCTCCTTGTTTACTATCTTTTTTATTTGCACTAATCTTTCCCTTCACCGTAGGAACAAAGCATAGAAGGGATGTCTGGTTGTGGGATTGGTAGCACTGAGTGGATCTTTCTGAGTTTTTCCTTTGCAAAGGCTTGTTTTTTTTCTTCAAGGCCCCTCTAATTTGTGGGGTGGGAGTGGAATGAGGCTGAACATATTTTTGCTTCTGCCAATGCTGGAGAATTCCAGAACATCTGGATTCTATGAGGCAAATGTGCCTGCCCACAGATTACCCCCATGGATACTGAATATCAACAGTAGCTTGTTTAAGTGCCATGTCTTGAGGTGAGTGTTCTGCTTATATCATCTCAGTTCTAATACCTAACAAGTAAATATGATTATTGGCTACATTTTACAGATGTGTAAACTGAGGTTTAGGAAGAATAAATAGTTACCCAAGGACAGGTACTCTTTGTTAGTAATAAGAGGCAGAGTTGGGATTTGAACCCAGGCCTGTATGCCAAAGCACATGCATTTAAACATGCTTTGATGCCTCTGACTCCAGGACTCCAGGGTGTGACTTTATAATGTGGAGGGCAGGGTCAGTGATGCATAGCTGCAAAATGGCAAGAAAGTGAAGCTCGCTGTCAGTTGAGTTGGGAAAAGATTAGATGTTACTCCTTGTCAAGTTCTGGGGGCTGTTATTGTGGTAAGTGACTTCATTTGGTTTTTGTATGCATAGCAGTGTGGTGTGGAAGATGTGTGAGTTTGGGAGGAGGCATTTAGAATTCAGTGATCCTGCTTTTTTTCTTGTGACTATAATGCAGGGGTGGGTGGGTGGGGTGGGTTACAGGCAGGGATTAGGAGGAATGTTCAGGGAGGGGAGCCAGGTGAACTGCAGAGTGACAGGCAGATTTGTGCCAGGCCTGGAATCCTTGTCTGGAATGAAAAATCGGCCACTGGTAAATTGCTCTGTGTGAAGCTTTTCTGCTAAGCGTAGTTGTATTTTCCTGGAGAGTGACCATTTCCAGTGGTACTAGGAACTGCTTTGTAAGAACTCTCCAAAGGAAGATGGAGCTCTGTGACACAGGAGAGTGAGAAAGAAATGGTTTGTTGAATAGGACAACACCAAGGCACTGCTTTTCTGCTTTTTGAGAGAAGAGCAGAAACTGGAACACTGGCTAAATAGAGGTGTTCTTTTCAGTGTGAGTCCTCTGGATTTGTATGGATTCAGGCTGAGCTGAAGGACTGAAATGGCCTAGGATTGAGGTTTGCTGCAATGGAGAAGAACAGTCCTTTCTCTTTTTTTGGCAAAAGAAAGGATTGTAGGACCATAGAAGGTGCAAGTTTCTCCTTGGAATCCTAGGAAGTACTGTGTTCCTTTTTTTCAAGATTGAAGACTTAAGTTGTAAAACTCTGTTTCACCAGTTTTTTAATGATGATGATGATAGAAACTGTCTGCTATTGACAGTGAGGGTAAAGGGACATAGTTCCGGAATGTGTTTAAGGAGGAAGTGGGCAGTAAGTTGACAGAAGCATTTTGGAGCTATTCTGTTACTGAAAAGGCAGGGAGGATGATGGAAAAACTGAAGGTGGATTTATATTTTCTGAGTTGGGAAGAGACTGGCAAGTGCGTGGGCAGACAAAATATAATCTGGATAAGTGAATTTCTGTCAAATCGATCTAATTTTCTCAAAACTCAGGGATTCTAAACTCTGAGTTTCTTTGAATAATTTGTTAGACCTTCTTTGGATGCAACAGAATATTATCAGTGGATGTTGAAAGAGGTTGGAAGAAGTCTTTGAATTTAGTGTAAAATTCAGTCACTCCACTTAGCAGCTACTTAGAGATGGCTATTTTTCATGATTTTACTGACAGTTTACTTTGTATTTTGGGGATAGAGCCCTTTTCTGTCACTTTTCATCCTAACTCTTACTTTTAACTCTGTGTTTGCAGGTCTTTTCAAGTAGGAGTTTACGGGTTGCATTTGTAACAGAATGAATTGGCCACAGTTCCTGAATCTTGTGCTTATCAAAAGCAGCCGTGGAAGCAGTATACCTTATCCTGCTTATCATGTGGAATGCTGGAGGGAAAACAATGCTAAAGCCAGTCCCCCTCCCCCCACCATGTTGCCCCATTTAATAGCCACAGAATCCCTCAGCTAGTTTTCTTTCTTATCCTTAGAACCATGATTCCCCTAAGGCAGGATAAGGGGCACCTAAAGCAGAGTAGTTGCCATAATATTCTCCTTCCATAGGACTTGAGCTGCAGGTTGGTATAAAGCGAGATGTAGACTTCCTAGTGAGTAGCTTAGTGGAAATTTCTTAACTGAACGGCAGTAGGAAGTGCTACCTATTATTTAGTTCACTGTAGCTGAGTTTTTGAACTAAGACGCATCTGTCTTTCAAGAGTGCAGTTGGAAAAAAAAAGTGCAGTAAAGACAGAGAGTAATCTGTTGACCTGCTCCTACTGTTAAAGAAAAATAAAGTAGCTTTCCTAAGCTACTTAAAACCCCTTTGTCCTGCTATTCAAAGGACATGGTAGCTGAATAACAAAACAGTATTTTAGTAGGGCCATTTGCAAAAAGTAGGAAGAATTGCATGGAAGTGTTTTTCCCATACTTTTAAGAATGCCTGCTTCCAAGCAGGTAAGCACGGTAGCTTCCAAGGAAGACTGGAAGAAAAAGGAACACTGAGGTTTTATTATATCTTAAAGCCTTCCTATCATTTTTCTGTGGGAAGAGGAAGAGTCCACCTGACTCTAGTTATGCTAACAGTGACTGCTTCCATATACTAATGAAATAGACACTGATAAGCAACCATATTTCTTTTCTTAAACAAATATTTATTGATCATTTGCTGTGTATCAAGCTCTGTTCTGAGCACTGGAGATAAAGTGCTGAAAAAATATATTCATGCCCTGGTGACTCGCAGAGGAGATAATCTATACATAAACAAAAACTAAGCATAGTTCAAGAGAGGGCTTCTTAACCTTTTTTCTTCCACGGACCCTTTTGCCAGTCAGGTGAAAACCATGGATCCCTTACTAAGTCCACACTTAGTACTGTACTGTGTATTATTTAATAAATATGTCATACCTGCACCAACACGTCCCCACAAGAATAATGTTTTTTTTTGAATTTCAGTTCAAGCTCACGGACCTCTGGTTAAGATGGTTTAAGATGATTTTGGTAGGGTAATGGGGCAGAGTGGTTGGGAGTAAGGTGGGCGGTGGCTCCTTTAGATAGGGTGTTTGGGAAAGCCCTCTCAGAAGGTGGCATTTGTACTGAGATCTGATGGACATCAAAGAGCCAACTGTAGTGGAAGTATTCTCAGCAGGGGGTACAGCAAGTGCAAAGGCCCTGATTATTATTCATTGTTTTTATAGTTGCTCTTCAATTTCTTCAAGTTCAGTGCTCCACCTAAATAGTATGGGTTTAACCTGATTTATTAATATATGTGTTTGGGGGTGATAAGGGGCAGAAAGTCATTTGAGGTGATCAATGTTCTGATACCCTGGTGAGATCAATAACTGATGTTAAATCCACTAAGTAAATATAAAAAAGTGGAGACTGGTAAGAAAAAATACTTGCTCTTAGTCCTATTCATGTTTCTTACAGGGCCAAGATGAAGGTTTCGGACTTCCTGTCAGCCAGTCCTACGTGTTCCCAAGGTCTTTTCTTCCAGTGGAGGGGACCTGGATGAAAAGATAATGCCAAGAGCAACAAAAGCTAAATGGCATCTAGAACTTGTCAGTTTTCATACCTCTGTTATCCTTTTGTGACTCCATGAAGCTTGCTACTGCTTTGGCCTCTGGCAACATTTTTAGTCTAGAATGCTTTAGCAAAGGTAGCATGATTCAGAGCTCAAGCTAATGGTCAGGAAGGAACTAGCTCGTGCATAGCATGGCTTAACATGAAGGGAAACTCCTGAGGTCAGGTAGTAACCTGTGCTGGTATTAAGTGGGCAGATGATTTGGTGAAATCTAAGCCCTCCTTTACTTGAAAAGTGAAATTGGGGATATATGTGAAAATTTTAGTTCCCACCTGTAGGTTTAAAAAGGAAAATTGGCCAGGTTTTAAATCCAGGTGAGAGGTTCTAAGGTCTGTTGTGCACTCACTTCTCTATGTGGGTGAATTATCCACCTGGCAGGAGTAGTTCTAGCAGCAGGCACAATATATATCCTTTGGGAACTGGACTTTGGATTTATTTTATTTCATTTCTCCAAGGAAGAGCATAGCTGAATATTCTAGGAGATTCTTTGCCTTATTGGGGAAGAAGAATGAATAAAGGGGCTCAACTCTTACTGAGCTTATGTAGCTTTTCCTCATTTCTTGCTGGGAGATGGATACACACCCAGTGTCTGTTGCCACTTCCTCTCTTGGGAGACTGACATATGCTTTTTGTTTTTACAGCAGAAATTGATGTGGAATCACAGGTTGTGAACATTTGGTGCAGATGGAGTGTTGTGGGATTTTACTTATTTTCAGTGAGGCTCAATATGATAAATTAATGTTATGTTTTTCTCACTTGGCTCTAATGCTTAAGAAAAAAATGAACATTGGTTTCAATTGGCATTTTTTAAAAATGAGAAATTTAAGCACCTTACAGGAAAAAGAAGTCTAATGAAAATTTAGATATCATTTACAGATTGAATTTTTAGATGTTCTATCTGTGATATAAACCTGGCTTGGCATATTTTCCCCATGTATGTGCTTATAATGAGTGACTCTTAAGGCACTGTCTTTATGCCTCAACAAATTTTGAGGTGCATTACGTTCTGTTTATATGGGGAGAAGTCTGCTGGGGACGGTGTTGTCATACCAACCTCATAGGTAATAGGAGGAGATTTGCAGAATTTGCGCTTAAGGTTAGTAAATCTAATTTACTGACATTGTCCCTGAGATGCAGCCTGCCACAGAGGAGAGATCATTGGCCTAGGAGTTGGGGGACACGAGTCCTAGCTAAGGTGCTGCCATTCTCCATTTTGAGTGATATGGGGTATGATACTCTACCTCTCAGGCTCTCTTTTTCTCGAAAATGAGATGATCAGACATCACCATCTTTAAACTCATTCCAGTCCTGTAAGGCTGTGATTCTATAAGAAACCTTACATTACATGTCTTTTAGACACGATAAAACAAAGCTGAGAAATCTCATTCCTTATGGCAGGCTTGACTTTGAATTGCTGCTTATCCTGCATGAAGCATGTTTTTCTGTTCCCTCTGCTTGGTGGTTCCTCCCCTCCCCCTCCCCCAGAAGGTAGATTAGTTGAAATCTGGATTTCTAAAGTGGAAGAACAGACAGTTCAAATTTGGATTAGACTAAGTGAATAGATGGTGGAAGAGGTAGGGAGTGAATAGAAGTGAGGAGGGGGTTCCTGACTTCTTTGGTGGTATCAGGATAGACCAGTGGGAATGAGACCAGGAGGAGCGTGGTGCCGGTAGGTTTTATTTGCCCAGACCCACCTCTGCTTCAGAACACCCTGACATTTTCCTGGAGCCACAGGGTCTTGATTCGAGAAGGGAAGAAATGATGAGGGAACTCAGGGTACTTGATGCTCAGGCATAGAGGCTATTCTGGCCTAGCTCTTGGCTGGAGGAACTCTGGTGGGAGGGCGGGGCATGATAAGGTTTCATGCTCTGTTCTCCAGGCTTGGAAGCCAGAGCCTCTGCTGTCACATCCTTCTAATCATTTCCAGAACGTTTCTATTTTGACTTAATGTTCAAGAATGGGAATCATCTTCTTCTATTCTTGGTAGTTCTTCACATGGTTTCTTTCTTCCTTTCTGGGAGGGGATTTAGAGAAGAGAGATAGAAAGAGCCCAGTGAT
>PVKH010044095.1:0-10640 GCA_004027955.1 Chaetophractus vellerosus | reverse complement strand
CCATGACAATGCCCCATTAACACTTGAATATATTCATATGCCTTATAGATATGCCCCAGATGAACTTCCTCCCATGCGTCGCCCATCACTGAATCCCCACACCAATGACCCTTCCCTGCCACAGTTGTAACTCCTCCGTGATCTGAAACTTCTCCAAAGATAAAGCCAAGAAAATAACCAAATAAAAATAAGAAAATGAAATAACAATAGTTTAAAAATGACAAATAAAATACAAAAATTTAAAAATAATTTGAAATAAAAGAATAAAAATAAATTTAAAATATAAATTTTTGCATATGTCTTTCATCATTATAAGATATGTTGTCTTGTATGTACAGTAACATTTTCTTTCCTTTATTCCCCTAGTGTCTTATTTTTTTCATTTTATCTTCAAAGAAGCTTTAGGTTACAGAAAAATCATATATAGAATATAGGGGATACCCATACACTCAACAACCTCTGCCTTTCCCCCTTCCCCTATTAATAACATTTTACATGTGGTTGGTACATTTGTTACAATTGATGTACAAATATTGAAGCATTGCTACTAACCATGGTCAATCATTTATATTATGGTTTATATTTTAGGCCATATACTTTTATAAATTTTGATGAAATTTAACATGGCCTGTGTCCATCATTCCAAGATGATGTAGAACAATTTCAAGGCCCCCAAAATGTCCCATGTTCCATCTATTCTATTCCTCCCTCCCCCTCTGCTCAGGACCCTTACCAGCCATCAAGCCTCACTCCTTGAAGAACAAGATTCATAGTTACTTGCAGCAACATTGAGGGCTTGACATACTGTCCTGTCCTCCTCTGTTAGGCACTGCCTATGCTCTTGAGGGTCTTCTGCCCCTCTATTTGAGAACAAACTCCCCAGGATAGGAGTCCAACACCTTTCTCTTCATTGTGTGGGTCTCCACTGACTGATACAATGCACTATGACAGTATGAACACTCACACACTCCCTAGATGCTTGCCCTAGGTGTGCCCTGTCCTGTGTGCCCCCCACATCCAATACCCTGAACCAGTAACACTCCCCTGTCTTATTTGCTAAAAGAACATTCCCAGTGTTGTAGTTTCAACCACATACTCGCAAATCCCGAGTTCATCTCCTCCTTCCCCTAACCTTCTCCCCACTTCCATGGACAGTGCAACCCACTCCCGCAACCTACATCCCTCAGGGACCAGTACCGCCCAACCCAATAGCATCACTGCACCATTGTCATGCTCATCCACTGCACAACTATATCCTTACACCTTATCATAGATTTTACCCATATGGGCATTGGCTCACCAACCCTCTACTCCCTTTCTATGTCCTGTAAACTTATCTTCCAGACTCTAGCTCTGTGATTCTGCTCAATTTGCCTAATTCATATCAGTGAGGTTACATTATATTTTCCTTCAGTGCTTGGCTTGAGTCACTCAACATAAGGTCTCCAAGATTCATCCATGTTATCCCATGTGTTAATACTGCATTCCTTCTTACAATTGAGTAATATTTCCTTGTATGTATATACCAGAGTTTGCTCATCCATTCATCTGTTGATGAACATTTGGGTTGTTTCCAACTTTTGGCAATAGTGAATAATGCCGCTATGAACATTGGAGTGCATATATCTGCTCGTGTCCCAGCTTTCAATTCTTCTGGGTATATACCCAGTAGTGGGACTGCTGGATCATATGGCAATTCTATAGTTAGCTTCCTGAAGAACCACCTCACTGTCCTCCACAATGGCTGCACCATTATGCATTCCCACCAGCAGTGGATAAAGGTTCTCAATTCTCTATATCCTCTCCAACAGCAGTCCTCTGTTTTTTTAATAGCTGCCAGTCTAGTGGGTGTAAGATGATATCTTACTGTAGTTCTGATTTGCATTGCCATAATAGCTATTGTTGTTGAGCATTTCAGTGGTTGCCTATAGCCTGGGGGATGGAAGTATGGAAAGAGGGGTGGGGAAATGAAGGAGGAATTTTTTTCTTGATTTCCTTCTCAAATTGCTCATTATTGGTGTATAGAAATGCTTGCTAATCGTATTCAACAGCACATCACATGATTTATACACCATGACCAAGTGGGTGTCATCCTTGGTGGGCAATGATGGTTCAACATAAGAAAATCAATCAATGTAATACACTACATAAACAGATGGAAAGGAAAAAAAATTACATTAACATCTCTATTGATGCAGAAAAAGCATTCAACAAGATACAGCACCCTTTCCTGATAAATACACTTCAAAAGAAAGGAACAGAAGAACACTTACTCAACATGATAAAGGGTATATATGAAAGGCCCACAGCTAACATCAAATTCAATGGTGGAATCCTAAAAGCTTTCCCTCTAAGATCTGGAACAAGACAAGGATCCCCACTGTCACCACTCGTATTTAACATTGTGTTAGAAGTTCTTGCTCTTAGGCCAAAATTGTTTTTAAAAACGGCAGTCCCTGTAATTTGAGGGACTTTGCATCCATAGGGCCATTTCCAGAGAATGTATCAGAATTGGAGCATTGACGATAGTACTCTGCCAAACAATTTGCCAAAAGTAGTAATGACTTGGGGATTGGATGTGGTTCAAGTGGTTGAGCGAGTGCTTCCCACATGGGAGGTTCTAGGTTTGGTTCCCCATGCCTCCTAAAAAAAGGCAAAGAACAAGCAAACAAACAAAAAAAAAACAACTCAGGGAAGTTGATGTGGCTCAGTGTTTGAGTGCCGGCTACCTACGTATGAGGTCCTGGTTCTATCCCTGGCCATGGTACCTTAAAAAAATAGTAATGACTTAAAGGTTTGTGGGAGAATGTTTTGAATATGTTGTTTGAATGTTTGAAAAAGAAATCATAGTATCCTTTATTTCTGTGATGCAGGTATTTGTGTACATCTGCCATTTTTATATTAAGCATTTTATAATTTCCTGATCTTTTAGGAATGTGGAAACTAAATCAGTAAAATAAGTCGTGCAGAAATCCGGCTCACATATATATTTTCTAGTAAAGCCATAGAAGAGATTTTAGAATTTTTACTTTTAAAAATAAAATCATTAATTCTTAACTATTTTGTCTTTTAGAATTCATTTTCTTTTTGTTTGTTTGTTTCATATTGCTCTGCTTTTCTTTAAATTGTTTCCATCTTCTATAAGAAACAACTAAAAGTTTTTATATCTTAATTTTTTTAGTTATTCCATAATTGTTCATGAAAGAAACACCTTCCCCCAAGAACAGAAGTAGAAAGTAGCATGTAAATACTAGGTTGCAAAAGGACTTTGGAGTGTTAATAACAATGAATATTTGCTTATTTGCTTCTCAGTTAATCTACTTCAGCATGTATTATTTCACTTCATCATGTGGACTTGTTATTGTTACTGTTTACAAGTAAGGAAACAAATACTACAATGATAAGTGAGAGGCTTAGAGAAGCAAAGGTAGTTGGCTAGAATTCAGGCCTTTGTCCTATGAATCCAAGGTCAGTTAAAAAAATCATTTTAATTTTATTTAGATGTAGTTTACATATAATAAAATGTATCTATGTTAAGTATAGAATTTTCCTCTCTTCAGAAAATTCCTTCTTCCCTCTTTGTAATCAGTTCCTACCTCCTTCATTTCCCCACCCCTCTTTCCATACTTCCATCCCCCAGGCTATAGGCAACCATTGAAATACTTTCTGTCACTAAACACTAGCTTAGCTATTTTAAAATTTCATATAAATGGAACCATACACTATGTACTCTTGCATGTAACTTCATTTGCATAGCATAAAGTTTTTGGATTCATCCTTACGTGATGTGTATCAGCAGTTCATCCTTCTGATTGCTTAATCATGTTCTGTGTGTGGATATAACACATTCGCCTATTGGTGGAAATGTGGGTGGATTCCATTGTGGGCTAATAAGAATAAAACAGCTATGTATCTTCATGTAGAAGTTGTTTTTTGTGGACATGTTTTCTTTTAACAGCTCTATTGAGATGCAATTAACATACAGTAAAATGTGCATATAGAAACTGTACAATTTGATAAATTTTGAAATGTTTTTTATACCCATGAAAGTATTACTGTGATCAAGATAATGAACACATCCTTGTTCCATAAAATTTTCTTGTACTCTTTGTAATCCCTCCCTTTCTTCCACCCTGCCTCCCAACTGAGTCCCCAGACAACCACTAATCAGCTTTCCGTCATTATAGATTAATTTGCACTTTCTAGAATTTTATATGAATGGAATCATATAGTATGCACTTTATTTTGTAGGGCTTCATTTGTTCAGAATAAGTATTTTGAGATTCATTAATATTATTGCATGATTCAATAGTTTATTACTTTTATTGCTGAGTAGTATTCCATTTTATGGATATTTACCAATTTTTTATATATTTACCTGCTGATGAATATTTGTTTTCTTTCCAGTTTTGGACTATAACAAATAAAGCTGCTGTGAACATTTGTGTAGAAATCTTTATGCTTTCCTTGGATAAATAGCAGTAGACTAGTTGGATCAAGTATGTTTAACTTTGTAAGAAACCACTATACTATTTTTAATAGTGGTTGTACCATTTTACATTCCTACCATCAGTGTATGAGATTCCTATTTTCCATATCCTCTATAACACTTGGTATAGTCTGATTTTTAATTTTAGGCTTTCTCTTACGTGTAGTAGTATCTCATTTATTTTGAATTTGCATTTCCCTAATGGCCACTGATGTTATTTAACATCTGTGTATCTTCTTTGAAGATGTGTCCATTCAGATTCTGTGCATATTTTTATTGGGGTGTTTGTTTTCTTATTATTGAGTTTTGACAAAGTTCTTTGTATATATTCTAGATACAAGTCCCTTATCTGATATTTGATTTGAGAATACCTTTTTGCATTTTGTGGGAGAATTTTTCTTTTTTGGGTCTTGCTTTAGGTATGCTATTTAATAAAGTTTTTCTTAACCCAAGTTCACAGAAATTTTCTCTTGTAGTTTTAGGTTTTATGTTTATATATGTGATACATTTTGAGTTAATTTTTGTATATCCTGTGAGCTATGGATTGAAGGTTGTAACAGTTTGGCACTGTTTATAAATTCCAAAAATAGATATTGGATTATGTTTGTAAACTTGTCTGTTTCTCTGGGTGTGATTAATTATGATTAGGGCTTTGATTGGGCCAAGTCAGTAGGAGGTTGAGTCCCTGTCACCTTGGTTGTGGAGATGCACAGAAAAAATGACAAGGCAGAGGATTTAGTAGGAGTTTTAATGCTGGAGCTCTGGGAAGTAAATACACAGAGAAGCAGATAATGTGGGGAAAGGGAGAAGGCTCCATTAGACATGGCAGAGGCCCCGGGAAGAGAGACGAGCCGTTTACAGCTGGCCTTATGGAGAGAGCAGAGCAGCTGAGTCTAGAGAAGAACTAGCTCCGGGAGACAGACAACACTTATCCTAGCCTACAGTTGATATTGGAAGAAGCTGGGACCATGGAGCTGTAAGAGGAAGAGGAAGCCTGAACCCTTGCACACATTGGCAGCCATCATGTTCCAACACTTGGCAACTGGCTTTGGTGAGGGAAGTAACTAATGCTTTATGGTCTGGTAACTGTAAACTTCTACCCCAAATAAATACCCTTTATAAAAGCCAACAGAGTTCTCTTATTTTGCATCAGCACCTATTTGGCTAATACAAAGGTCATTTTTTACATATGAGTATACAGTTGTTCCATCACATTTTTTGAATTCTTTACTTAATTGCCCTTGTACTTTGTCAAAATTCAGTTGACCATATATGCATGAGTCTATACCTGGGCTCTCTTCTCTTCCATTTATCTATTTGTTTACCTATGTGCCAATCCCAAATTGTTTTGATTACTTAGCTTTATAATAAATCTTGAAATCAGGTAAAATAAATCCTCCAACATTGTTCTTTTTCAAAGTTTCTTAGGGTATTCTATATGCTTCAGATTTTTCCTATGAAATTTAAAATTTATTTGTCAATTTTTGAATATAATCTGCGAGGTTCCTGAAAGGGAGTGCATTGACTATATAGAATTAACATCTCAACAACACTGAGTCTTCTGGCCCATAAACTAAATTTCTTTTTCTGCATTCATTTTGGTCAGTGGTTCTCACCCGGGACCATTTTGCCCTCTACATATTTGACCACGACTGGAGACATTCTTTTGTTTTTCTTTTTTTTAGATTTATTACTTATTTTTATTTATTACATATACCCCCCCCTTTCTGCTTGTTCTTGCTGTGTTCATTCCTGCGCTCCTCCATGTCTGCTTGTCCCCCTCCCCATGTGGTGACCTGCCGAGTCAGCTTTACCATGAGGCGGCCTGCCCGCTCGCAGGGGCTTTGCCCTGCCCGCGGCGGCTTTCCTTCTCAAGGCGGTCCGCCCACTCGAGGAGGCCCCAGGAACTGAACCTGGGGCCTCCTATGTGGTAAACCAGCGCCCTACCAACTGGGCTACAGCCAGCCCCTGGAGACATTCTTGATTGTCATAGCTGGAGGTTGCTACTGTTATTAATGGATAAGGGAAGGGGATGCTGCTAAACATTTTACAGTGCACAGGGTAGCCTCCCACAACAAAGAATCATGTGGTCCACAATGTCAGTGCAAAGGTTGAGAAATTTGATTTAGAGTTTCTTAATAACTCAACAGTTGTTTATAGCTTTTGAAGTACAGGTCTTGTAAATCTTATCAGATTTATGCCTTGGTATATTATATTTTTGGGGGTACTAAAATTATATTGTTTATTAATTTCAATTTCTTGTTTCTTACTAGTTTATGCAAATATAGTTGATTTTTTAATATTTCTATTTTATCTTGCAACTTGCTAAATTCTGTAGTTCTAGTAAAATTTTTTTTGTAGATTCTGTAGGAATTTTTTACATAGATGGTCAAATCATTTGTGAATAAAGAGTTGTACTTTGTTTCCAATCTTGATGACTTTTTCTTTTCTTTTATTACTTTTTTGTTGTTAGAGCAGTTGTAGGTTTACAGAAAAACCATGCAGATAGTACTGTACAAAGTTACCATATTCCTCCTCTCCCAACACCTTGTAGTTGTTTAAGAATGTGTTGTTTAATTTCCACATATTTGTGAGTTTTCCAGTTCTACCTCCCTCTCTCTATTTTTTTTTTTTTTTTAAGGAGGTATGGGTCAACTCAGGACCTTGTGCATGGGAAACAGGCACTCAACCACTTAGCTACATCCGCTCCCTAATGAGAGCTGGTTTTTTGTTTGTTTTTTTTAGAGATACCAGGCATCAAACCCGGGACCTCATAAATGGGAAACAGGAATATAACCACTTGAGCTACATCCACTCCTCTCATCCTCTTAATGATTTCTATTTTTATCCACTGTGGTCGGAGAAGATACATTGTATAATTTCAATATTTTTGCATCTTTTGTGACTTGTGTGACCTAACTTATGATCTATCTTTGAGAATGACCCATGCGAACTAGAAGAGAATGTATATTCTGCTGTTGTTGGGTAAAGTGTAATACATATGTTTGTAAAGTCTAGTTTGTTTATAGTATTGTTTAATACTTTTAGATCTTCTGTCTAAATGTTCTATCCATTTTTGAAAGTGGTGTAATTGAAGTCTTCTAGTACTAATATAAAACTATTTCTCCATTCAAATTTGTCAATATTTGCTTCATATATGTTAGGGCTCTGCCATTAGGTACATATATACTTATAATTATTATATCTTTTTGTTTAATTGACTCCTTTATCAGTACATAGTTTACATCTTCTTCCCTTGTAAGAGTTTTTTGACTTTAAATCTATTTTATCTGATATTACTATAGCTAACCCAGCTCTTTTTCGGTTACTGTTTGCATGGAATATTTTTTTCTATCCTCCTATTTTCAACCTATGTCTGTCTTTTACTATAAGGTGAGTCTCTTGTAAGCAGCATATAGTTCAGCCATGCTTTTTTATCCATTCTGCCTATCTCTGCCTTTTGACTAGAGAGTTTAATTCATTTACATTTAAATAACTACTGATAATGTAGGACTTTCTTTTGCCATTTTGCTATCTGTCTTTGTAAGTCTTATAATTTTTTTGCCCCCCATTTCTTCCATTACTGTCTGCTTTCATATTTATTTGGTTTCTTGGTAATGAACCATTTTGAGTCTCTTCTCATTTCTCCCTGTGTATGTTTTTCATGTACTTTCTTTGTGGTTAACGTGCTAAATCTGTAACAGTCATATTTGATTTGATACCAATTTAACATCAATAGTAATACACAAATGAATATGTTCCTAATCCCTCCATCCTCCCACATTTTTGTTGTGCTTGTTAAAAATTCTATCTTTACTCATTTGTGTACCCAACAATAAATTTTTATGCATAACTTTTTATGCTTTTGCATTTTAGAAACTGTAAGAAGTAAAAAGTGGCATTACAACCAAAAATACAGCAGTACTGATGTTTATAATTACCCATTTGGCTACCTTTAGCGGAGGTCTTTATTTCTTTATGCTGCTTCAAATGACTGTCTAGTGTCTTCTATCTTTTCAGTCTGAAGAACTTCCTTTAGCATTGCTTATTGGGCCAGTCTAGTGGTGACGAATTCCCTCAGCTTTTGTTTATCTGGGAATGTCTTAATCTCTCCCTCTTTTTTTGGAAGACAGTCTCACTGGATATAAATTCCTTGGTTGGCAGTTTTCTTTCAGCACTTTAAGTATTTTGTCCCACTGCCTTCTTGCTTCCATATTTTATGATGAGAAATTAGCACTTAATCTTATTGAGGCTCCCTTATTGACATGTTGCTTTTCTCTTGGACCTTTCAGGACTCTCTTCTTTGCCTTGGTATTTGAGAGTTTGACTGTGTAACTAACAGTCCAACCAAAAGGTTATCTTGGTTGGGGTTCGTTGGGCTTTTTGAATGTGTGTATTCATGTCTTTTGTTAAATATAGGAAGTTTGCTGTCAGTTCTTAAACCCCTTTCTTTCTTCTCCCTCTGGGACTCCCATAATGTGTATATTGAGACACTTGATTATATCCCACAGATCTCTTAGGATCTGTACCCTCTTCATTCTTTTTTCTTTCTACTCAGTCTGAATAATTTCAGTGCTTATCTTTGAGTTCACGGATTCTTTTTTCTGCTAGCTCTAATCTGCTGTGGAAATCCGGTAAGGGATTTTTAATTTTAGTTATTGTGGTATTTGACTCCAGTATTCTGTTGTTGTTGTTGTTTTAATAATTTCTCTTTATTGAAATTCTCATTTTGGTCATTTGTTATCTTCCTGATATCCTTTAGTTCTTTCTCCATGTTTTCCTTTAGCTCTTTGAGCATTCTGAAGATCTTTTTTTTTTTTTTTTTAAAGTCTTTTTATGGTATGTTCAAAGTGTGGCCTTTTTCATTGATAGTTTTGAAGTTTTATGTTGTTCCTTTGGATTATCTTGTAAACTTGTGTTGCTCTTTGTACATTTTAATGTTTTAATGGTTAAGTCTGGAATTTATTTCCTGAGCTGTTCCTTATATTTGTATCCAGATAGTGATATGGCACATGGATTTCCTTGTGTACCAGGAGCTAACAAAAACTAACAGAACAAATAATAAACACTTTTTGTAGTCTTTGCAAATTTGCTCTGTGCTGCCCTTCAGGTTTTATCCTCCTACCAAGAAGATCAGACTAGGGAAAAAGTGTACACTCGCCTGTGTCTTTTCTGAGCATGCATCTTGTCTTAGGCATGTGCTCTTGGTCTTAGGATTTCTCCTGTTTACAGGGATCCAAGGCCCCCTCCTTCCCTGTGTAATATACTCCCCTTGTCTCTTGGATGCTCTATTACATGTCTTGAAGCCCCTAATCATTTGCCCCAGGCTGTTTCAATTTGATTATTTCTAGCATTGCTTTAGCTGTCCCCAGGCTGCTTCTACCTGCAGGGCAAGTTTTGGGCAAGCCAGAGATGAGTGTCTTGGTTTAGCCCTATATACTGCCACCTGATAGATGGGCCCTGACCTACACGCAGCCTTGTATGTGCATAGGGGCTGTTTCTGGAATAGGACCAGGGAACTACAATGAGAACACAGGCTGACTTTACACCACACAGGAAAGTGGGTGGGGAAAGGGCCAGCAATGATGTCATGAGCTCCCAAATGTTTTAAGATGTGCTTTTTGAGTTAGTGCAATTATGGCTGCTGCTACCTTCTAAGTGATTTCTGGAGTTAGAGGAAGATGGGGATCTGAATGCTGGAGTGTCCTATGCTACCATGTTGGTTGACTTTTTAATTCTATTTTATTTATTATTATTATTTTTGCTATATTTCACTGATCAGATCCTCCAGAAGAATGTTTATTAAAAGCAGTGAGAGCCCACATTCTTTTCTTTTTCCTGACCTTAGTGGGAAGCATTCTTTCTTTCACAATTACATGTAATGTTAGTTGAAAGTATTTTATGAGAATAGATGTTAGATTTTCCAAGTACTTTTCTGTATATGTTGAGATGATCCTATGATTTTCCTTTTTGTTTTTCCTATAAGTGTTATATTCTCTCTCTTTTTTCTTTTTTAAAGAAGTTGTGGGTTTACAGAATAGTCATGCATAAAATACAGGATTCCCATATACTACCTCACCACCAATACCTTGCATTGATGTGGAATATTTGTTAATATTGACGATAACACATTTTTATAATTGTACTATTA
>PVKH010044094.1:0-10640 GCA_004027955.1 Chaetophractus vellerosus | reverse complement strand
AAAATAGTCTTCAAAGGCAAACAATTGTAAGTGACAAAAATGGACACTATATATTTATTAGAAAGGTAGTCTTTCAAGAAGACAAAACAATCATAAACATTTAAGCACCTAATCAGGGCACACAAAAAAATACATGAAGCAAACACTAGAAAAAATAAATGGAGAAACAGATGCCACTAAAATTTACAATTATAGTTGGGGATTTTAATACACCATTATCACTATTAGACAGAATATCTTGACAGAGAATCAATAAAGAAACAAAGACTTTGTACAATGCTTTGGAGGATCTGGACCTAATAAACATATACAGAACAATACACCCAAATAAGGCAAGATATACATTCTTCTCAATGTCACATGGATCATTCTCCAAGATAGACCACATGGTAGGCCACAGAAATATTGTCCATTAATTCAGAAAGATTGAAATTTACAAAGTAATTTCTCTGACCACAATGGAATGAGGCTGAAAGTCAGTAAGGGCCTGAGAATCAGATTGGGAACAAAGAAATGGAAGTTAAACAACACATTATTAGATAAACAGTTTGTGAAGAAGAAAATCTCAAAGGAAATCAGTAAATACCTTCAAATCAATGAAAATGAAAACAAAACATATCAAACCCTACTGAATGCAGAAAAAGTTGTACTGAGAGGGAAATTCAAAGCCATTAATGCATATTTCAAAAAAGAATAAAGAGCTAAAATAGAAGTCCTAACTGTACACCTGTAGGAATTGGAAAAAGAACAACAAACTAACCCCAAGGGAAGTAGAAAGAAGGAAATAATAAAGATTATTACAGAATTAAATGAAATAGAAAATAAGAAAGCACGAGAAAAAATAAAACCAAAAACTCATTCTCTGAGAAAATTGACGAACCCTTAGCCAGACTAACAAAGAAAAAGAGAGAGAAGATTCAAATACACAAAATAAGAAATGAGGAAAGGGGTATTACCAATGTCACCATGGAACTAAAGATAATCATGAGAGGATAATTTGGAATATTATATGATAACAAAAATGATAATTTAGGAGAAATGGAAAAATTCCTAGAAACTCACAAGCAGCCTACAATGATGAAAGAAGAATTTGATGAGCTCAACAGACCAATTATAAGTGAACAGAGAGACTTAGTCAACAAAACCTCCCAACTAAGAAGAGCCCAGGACCAGATGGCTTCACAGGTGAATTCTACCAAACTTTCTGGAAATAACTAACACCAATCATGCTTAAACTCTTTCAAAAAATAAAAGTAGAAGGAACATTGCCTAACTCATTCAATGATGTCAAAATTACCCTAATACCAAGGCCAAACAAAGATGCCACAAGAAAGGAAAATTACAGACCAATTGCTTTAATGAACCTAGATGATAAAATCCTCAAGAAAATACTTGCTAATTGCATTCAACAACATATCAAAAGCATTATACACCATGACCAAGTGGGTTTCATTCTGGGTATGCAAGGATGGTACAACATAAGAAAATCAATCAATGTAATACATCACATAAACAGATTGAAAGAACAAAATCACATGACCATCTCTATACATGCACAAAAAGCATTCAACAAAATACAGCATCCTTTCCTAATAAAAACCTGCAAAGATAGGAAGAGAAGGAAACTTTCTGAATATGATAAAGGGTATATATGAAAAACACAAAGCTAACATCATCTTCAATAGTGAAATCCTAAAAGCCTTCCCTCTGAGATGGGGAACAAGACAAGGATGCCCACTATCACCACTCCTATTTAACATTGTCTTAGAAGCACTTGCCCATGCACTGAGTCAAGCAAAACATATAAAAGGCATCCAAATTGGAAAAGAAGAAGTAAAAATTTAATTATTTGCAGGCAACATGATCCTATACATAGAAAGCCCTGAGAAATCTACAACAAACTTCTAGAACTTATAAAGGAGATCAGTAATACCACAGGTTATAAGATCAATGCTCAAAACTCAGTAGCATTTCCTTACACCGTAAATAGCCATCTGAGGAAGAAATTAAGAAAAAATACCATTTAAAATAGTAACAAAAAGTATCAAATACCTAGTAATAAGTTTAACTAAAGATGCAAAGAACTTATATACAGAAAACTACACAAAATTGATAAAGGAAATCAAAGAAAACTTAAATAAATGGAAGAATATTCCCTATTCAGGGATAGGAAGACTAAACATCATCAAGATGTCTGTTTTGCCCAAACTAATCTACATATTTAATGCAATCCCAATAAAAATCAACCCTATATTTTTAAGGAACTAGGAAAACTAGCTACAAAATATTTTTGAATCTTTTTCTTTAAAGATTTATTTTTTATTTATTTATATACCCCCCTTGTTGCTTTTTCTTGCTGTGTTCATTTTTGCTTTTGCTTTCTTCTGTGTCTGCTTGTCTCCCCCTGCTGCAGCATCCCACCGAGTCAGCTCACTGTGAGGTGGCTTGCCTTGCTCATGGTGGCTTGCCTTCTCAAGACAGCCTGCCTTCTCAAGGAGGACCCAGGAATAGAACCCGTGGCCTCCTATGTGGTAAACCAGGGCTCTACCAATTGAACCACAGCTGGTTCCCTTTTGGAATCTTAATATGCCCTGAATCCCCAAAGACATTGAAAAAGAAAAATGAAGTTGGAGGTATCACAATACCTGACTTTAAACATACTACAAAGATACAGTTGTGGAAACTGCATGGTGTTGGCACAAGGACAGACATACTGACCAATGGAACCTAATTGAGAGTTCTGATATAAATCCTCACCTATACAGTCATCTGATATTTGACAAGGCTACCCTCATCCTGTGCTGGTGGGATTGTGTAATAGCCCAGCCACTGTAGAGGACAATTTGGCAGTTCCTCAAAAAACTAAGTATAAATCTTCCATATGATCCAGTGATTCCACTGCTGGGTGTATACCCAGAAGAAATGAAAGCAAAGACACAAACAGATATAAGCACACCAATGTTCATATTGTCATTGTTCACTATTGTCAGAGCTTGGAATCAACCCAAATGCTCATCAACTGATGAATGGATAAACAAAATGTGATACATACATTCAATGGAATATTACTCAGCTGTAAGAAGGAATAAAGTGTTAAAACACAGGATAACATGGATTAATCTTGAAGACCTTATGTTGAGTGAAGCAAGCCAGGCATTGAAGGATGAACAGTACATTACCTTACTGGTATGATTTGAGGAAATTGAGCAGTCTCTGAGAACCATTGTCTGAAATATAGGTTTACAAGAGAGAGAAAGAGAAGAGAAGGTTGTGAGCCATCACCCATACAGACATAATCTATAGTTGGGTATTGAAGGAGTGTATTGAAGGAGTAGGAAAGGTGAGTAGTGATATTACTGGGTTTGGTGGTGCAGGGCTGATAGGTGGGTAGTTTAGGAAGGGTGGTTAGAATACCCAGGATCCTGGGGGGAGGAAAGGGAGAGGGACCAGGGTACACAGGATTTGTGGGTATGAGGTAGAAAGTGCAGGTGTGGAAATGCTCTTATGGCAATATGACTAGGGAGTGTGACAGGTTTAAGGTGTTGGTTGGGGGGCAGTCAGGATAGGGCACATCTGGAGCAGGCTTCTAGGGAATGTGTGAATATTAATCCTGTCATAATGTGTTGTAACAGTTGGTGGAGAGCCACACAATGAACCAGAAGGAGATGGACTCCCATCTTTGGGAGGACTGATTCACCCAGAAACAGACAAGTGGGTGACTCTTATGAGCAAGGGTGATTCATAATAGTGGTGGACAAACCAGTGTGACAAGACCTCTGGTTGCATGTAACTATGAATCTCGTCTTCCAATGAGTCAAGCCAGGGACTCATCATGGGCCCCAGGAGGATTGGGAGGGAGGAACAGAATAGATGAAACAGGGAGTATTTAGTGGTTAGGGGAAATGTTTTTCATTACCTTACAGTAATGGACACAGGACATGGTAAATATCATCAAAAATAAATAAATTGTACAGTCTAAAATGTAAACCATACTGTAAACCATTGACAGTGTTTAGTAGCTATGTTTCAATAACTGTATAACAGTTATAACAATGCTATCACCCACATACAAAAAGGTTTTAATATGAGCTGAGGAAAGGAGGAGGAGTTTGGGTATATAAGAGTCTTTTGTATTCTGTGTGTGACTTGGCTGTGAACTAAAACTTCTTTGAAAATTTAATGAAAAATTGGGAGACACTGGTCAGTGAGAGGGGGATGGTGCCACAGTACAGATTGGACACCTAATATTGCAGTGATTAAAGGAAAAATGTCAAAAAATTTAAATTTTTTTTTGTTTTTTTCCCATTTTTTGAATATCCCAATCCCTTAATCTTATTTTATTTCTAGGGTTTTTTTTTAAGTTTCCATTATTTTGTCTACTACATTTAATCTTATAATTATTTCACTTTCCTATTAATTTTATTTGCTATTATTTGGGCTTCATCTTTAAAGATGGATCACAGAAGGGTTACAACGGGGGCAGGAGATGATCATTGGTGGGGGGTGTCAGGGATGGGTGTTTCATGGGAGAAAGTTCACCTGAACATACATAAAACTTATACAAAATTGTTAAAATGATCATGGGGTGGGGCATGGACACATTGTGTGGAGAATCACTCAATAAATGAGAGAATACTGAATTCCCAGCCTGGAGAGCTCTGCCACATTCTCCAAGGGAGCAGCAACAGTCCCCCAAGTAGAGTGGCAGTGTCTGGGTAAGGATAATGATCCACTGATGGGTTCTTGTTATTGATGACTAGCCTTATGAGTCTTTGCTCTTGAAATTGAAACTTAGCCTATTGTTATGGGGTTCCTGAGAGTTACTGCCTGAAAGCCTCCTTGTTGCTCAAATGTGGCCTCTCTCTAAGCAAAACTCAGCATATGAATGCTTTGCCTTACTCTTAGCATGGGACATGACTCCCAGGGATTAGCCTCCCTGGCAATGATGGATTACTACCAAGTGCCAGCTGGCAATATGACTGGAAAAAGACCTTGAGTAAAAAGGGGAAAATGTATAGACAAATGAGTTCATATGGCTAAGAGACTTCAAAGTGAGTCAGTGTTCTTCTTGAAACAAATATACGAAGAATGACAAATGTATTTTATTAGCAGGCAAAGCTGTTAGTTTTAGGGTGAATTTTCTGCTGTTGAATTTACTTCAAGAGGTGGGGAGAGAAACAAAAACATTTTGCCCTACCATTTCAAGCCATAGCATGAGTGTGCTTCATTTACTTCCAAAGAGGCAAAAGCAGCTTGAGCTAGCTTGAAGCACATGCTTTGTTCCATGCTGTGGGAGAGGGCCTAGATACTTCAGCAGTCCCTTAATGTTCTCCAGCAAGGCAGATGTGGAGTTCCCTAGGACTTAGTGCTGATCTTTTCTTTTGGGAAGGGGTGGGACTGAATGTACTGGGGATTGGGTGGGAAGCAGGAGAAGAAAACAGGAGTGTGTGTGACTGTGCATGTGCTGAAACTCACCATCACCCCACCTGGGTCTGGGGAGGAGCAGGTGTGTAGTGTGCTTTGCTGATGACTGCAGTGTGCATGTATGTCTTTTCTCACCATGTTTTCTAAACTTATACTAAAAGGGTTCATTAAATTATCTTGTTCAGATGGCTCAGGATTGTATTTCTTTTGCTAACCCTGTGCTCTTGGGTTCTTTAGTAATTCTATAACTATGTAACAAGAATAGTGTTGCACTGTAAACTATCATATAGAACTATATCTATGGGAAAATTTTTATCAGTTTTTTAAAGAAATGTATCCCATTTGCAAAGACACAATAAAGTTCCATCTTAGAGACTATAGGCAATAAAGCTAACAATAAACCTTATTTAAAGCAAAACAAACAAACAAACAAAAGTGAGTCAGGAGGTCATCCCAGAGGTAATGCTTATGCACACCTCAGTAGGATCTCAGAGAACACCAAAGTGGATATCACCCCAAATAGAGGGGCTCCCAAGGACTCTGGAGAGACCCAGGTCATAAATAAGAGGGGATAGTTCCAGAGATTGATGCCTTATCAGTGGGTTCTACATTGGAATCTGTGCTCCTGAGAGTGACAGAGTTGGACTCAAATAAGTCCTCCCTGCTCATGGTCCATCAATCCCCTCTACTCAAACCTATATGTTGTCCTGGAGTTTGTAGGTGTTCTTCCAAAGACTGGAGCCTTTGGCCTGCCCATGTGCTGGCTGGACCTGGAATCTGGGTGTAGCTACAACTCCTACTCTACAGCTCAATGGACTCACCCAAGACACCTGGCAGGGAGATGGTGATAAAGAATGGCCATCCCAGAGAATAGAGTCTGCAGCTGCAGGCAGGATAATCCTATCCATCTTATCCATGGGATATAAACCCCTTCACACTTGGAGGTGGATCAGACATCACCACCCAGACTCCTCAGGTTTGGGGGAAGAGCTAAGGACTAGAGTGGGCTTACTGGTATTCTGTTGTAGAAATATTGTGATTCAAGCAATGGAAGAAATTACAACATTGATGTGGAGCCAGTGGCCACTGGACACTATGGGGGCAGGGAGAGGGAAAGGCCATTGTAATGCAGGGGCTTTTTTGGGACTTGGGAATTATCCTGAGTGACATTACAAAGACAGATATAGGCCATTTTACATCAGCATATAACATGCAGTACTCTGTGGGAGAGAGTGTGGTCTACAATGTGTACTATGCCTCATGCTTAGTGGCAAAACCCCAGATGTGTATTTCCATTGCTGGTGATATGCCACACTAATGATATATGTGTATGTGGCAGGTTGTGGGAGGTGTGGGAGGTGGGAACATGGGAATCCCTATAATTTTTGTGTAACATTTATGTAATCTAAGCATCTTTTAAAATATTAAAAAAATTATTAGGGATATTTTAAAATATTGACCTGGAGAGATATCCATATGTTTTAAGTGAAAAATGTAAATTACAAAGCATAGTATAAAAAGATTTAATTTTGTTGAAAAAGATTAAGAATATGATTTTTAAATACAAAAAAAACCCATTAGATATCATCTCACACCTCAGAAATGTGAACAGACATATGCACATTCATAGTGGCATTATTCACAATTGCCAAAAGATGGAAATCCAAATGTCCATCGATGGATGAATTGATAAAATGTGATATACATTCAATGGAATAATATACTTCTGTAAGAAGAATTGAAATTGGAACACAGATGAACCTTAAGGGCATTGCATTGAGTGAAATAAGCCAGACACTAAAGAACAAATATTATATGGGCTCACTAGTTTGAACTAAATATGAAGAATAAATACCTGGAGTTAAAACCTATAGTATAGGTTACCTGGAATTAAGTTGAGGGCAGAGAATGGGTACTGAGGCTTAATATATGTAGAATTTTTAATTAGTGTGACTGTAAATGTTTGGAAATGGATAGATTTGATGGTAACACATTGTAGTGAGTATAACATCACTGATTTATAAATGGAATTGTGGCTGAAATGGGTAGTTTCAAGATATAAATGTAAATTGAAAGAAGGCCATGGGGCCTGCTCGATAGCCCAGTGGATAGGGTGCCAGCATACCACATGGGAGGCCCTGGGTTCGATTCCCGGGGACCTCTCCTAGCGGGCAGACCGCCTTGAGAATGGCAAGCCACCATGGGCGGGCCGGAGCCGCCGTGGGCAGGGCAAGAAGCTGCCACGGACAGGGCAAGAGCTGCTACGGGCAGGGCAGGTTGCCCGCGGATGGAGCGCAGCCAGCCACCCACGAACTGAAGCAAGCGCCGGCCGTGAATGGATGCAGAGACCGCCCACAAGTGGGGAAAGCCACGCCTGCGCAGTGACCACTCTCGGCGCGTTGCTGCAGCGGGGGGAAGGGGAGATATTTAATAAAATAAATAAATCTTAAAAAAAAAAAAGGAATAGTTCTTTAAAAAAAAAAAAAATTGAAAGAAGGCCAGACCCAGAGAATAATCTGTGGACTGAATAACATAGTGAACCCAGAAGTGGATAAGGATTATTGTTAGCAGTACAAATACAAGATGTACTTCTATGAATTCAAATGAATGTATGTCACTAACACAAAATGGTAAGAATATTATGATGCATGGTTAAAATACAATTAATGTAATTTATGGGCTATAGTTAACAGCAAAAAGACACAAAGAAACCACAGCTTTCTCAGACCTTGGAGACTGGCTTCTGTGAGCATTCTCCTTCAGGGGCTTAGATTGCCTAGCAGCAAATAATCTAAGGAGTAGTCTGAAGTGAAAATAAAAGGCCCTCTGATGTCTTTAATTTTGCACGTGTATTATCTTTGGCTTTGCTGCAAAGCCTTAGGAATCCCCCTGTCCACAAATCTGAATAATCCCTCCCCCAGAAACAGTCTCTCTTCCCAGACACAAGGGCTACACTGAATATCCCAAAGCTGGAACCCGTTTGCCCTGATGCAGCCAGGACTAGATTCTTCTTCCTCAGGACCCTAGCTACCCTGGCAGCTGCCTCCTCCAGTAGGAGTAGCTCTGAATGTCAAACAAATGGAATCATATATTATTTAGTCTTTTGAGTATGGTGTTTTCACTTACTATAGAACATTTATGATTTGTGTGTGGTGTTCTGTGAATCTGTAGTTTCTTTTTATTTCTGAGCAGAATTCATTTGATATGTACAACAGTTTCATTATACATTTAATAGTTAAAGGATTCTTTAATTGTTTACAGTTTTGTTGATTATGAGTGAATTCACTAAAAATATTTATGCAGGGTTCATTTGTATGATGATAAAGTTTAAAATCTCATGTAAATTCATAGTAGTTGAATTCCTGAGTAATGTGGTAAATGTATGTTTCAATTTATACAAAAACTCAACACACTGTTTAAAAGTAGCTGTAATATCTTGCAATCTTTCCAGTTGTTCTGTATCTTCTCCACTTATTGTATATTTGAATTTTTTTTAAATTTCACTGCTTTAATAGGCATGTGGTGATATTTCATTGAACTACGATCACCGTTTACTGAAGACTAATGATGTTAAGCGTGTTTTAATCATCCTATTTTTTATTCATAGATCTTGCTTGAAGAGGTGTGTATTCAAATGTAGTGTACATTGTTTACATGGTTGCTTTTTTAATATTGAAGTTTCTGAGGACACCATTATGAATAATTTTTTATATTTCATATGAAGTTTGCAAATATTTTTTACCAATCTGTAACTTCTCTTTGTATTGTTTCAATATTGTCTATAATTTTTTTATTTTTTTATTTTTTATATATCTATATATATTTTTAGGATACATTGATTACATAAATGTTACACAGAAATTCCAGGAGTAACCATATGCCACCCCTCCACACCTCCCACAACCACCCACATACACATCCCTCAACAGTGTGGCATAATGCCTGTGATAGATATTCACATTTGGGGGCTTTGCCATCAAGCATAGATCACAGTTCAGTCTGTAGATGACCCTCTCCCCCACACAGTTCCACATGATACATGATGATACAAACTGGCTTACATCCTCCATTGCAACATCACCCATGACAATTCCCAAGTCCCCAACAATCCCCACATTACAATTGCCCTACCCTGTTGCTGCCCCCAAAATGTCCAGTAACCCTGGCTCCACATAATTTTGCAATTTCTTCCATTGCATATATCACAAGTCTATAGCAGGACACCAACAAGTCCATTCTAGTCCATAGTTCTACCCCCAAACCTGAGGAGTCTAGGATGGTGCTGTTCCCTCCACCACCAAGTGAGAGGGGCTTATAGCCCATGGATACAATGGGAGGGATCATCCTGCCTGCAGCTGCAGGCTCTCTCCATTCCCCAACATAGCCGTCATCCATCATCAACTCCCAAATAGGTGGGCTGGGTGAGTCCATTGAGTTGTAGTGTAGGAGCTGCAGGTCCACAGTGTCTGGACCCAGTTGGCACATGGTCAGCCTGTAAACTCCAGTCTATGGAAGTACACCTAAAACTCTGGCATCAAATATAGGATTGAATAGAAGAGACAGATGGACCATGTGCAGTGAAGATATATTTTGGTCAAACTCTGAGGAGCAAGGATTCCAAATTAGGGCCCACTAGTAAGGCACCAAACTCTGGGGCTATCTGCCCTGATATAGGCCCTGGATATCTCCAAAGCCCTGATGAGGCCCTCTGTTTGGGGTGATACCCATATTGGAAGCCTAGGAGGCCCTCCTGGGATCTGCAAAATTGTTACCTCTGGGTTGACCTCCTGACTCACTTTGAAGTCACTTAGCCCTATGAACTCATTTGTCTTTACCATTTCCCCCTTTTGTTCAAAGTCTTTTTCCAGTCATATTGCCCATTGGCATTTGTCAGTACTCCCTCATTTCCAGGGAGGCTCATCCCCAGGAGTCATGTCCCATGCTGTTAAGAAGGTAATGCATTCATATTCTGAGTTTGCCTTAGAGAGAGACCACATTTGAGCAACAAGGAGGTTCCCAGAGGCAACTCTTAGGAACCCCTTAACACTAGGCTATTTCACTTTCAACAGCAATGACTCATAAGGCTAGTCATCAATAACAAGGTCCCATCATTGGATCATCCTCCTTTGCAAGACACTGCCCCTGCACTCAGGGGGATGTTGCTACAACTCTGGAAAATATGGCAGAGCTCTCCAAGATGGGAATTCAGTGTTCTC
>PVKH010044093.1:0-10643 GCA_004027955.1 Chaetophractus vellerosus | reverse complement strand
CCTTCATCAGTCTTTCATCGGAGCAAGCTCATCGAGGACCCTTCATCAGTCTTTCATCGGAGCCCCTGGCTTGCAGCCTGCCAGCGGAACCTGGACTTGTGTATCCCCACGGTCACGTGAGAGACTCTTATAAAATCTTATATTTTTAACAGAGATCTCGTGTTGATTCTGTTTCCCGAGAGAACCCTGACTAGAACACAGACCCTTCTTTTTGTTTTGTATGTTTGGGACTGTTTGAATCGCCACAAACAACAGGGGGAAAAAAGAGCCATTCTGGAAACTGTTATGATACTGGAGATGGGTACCAGGGAGGAAGGGGTTGAGCCTGCAATTGTGGTGTATGTTTGTTTTCTGTCAACAAGCTGTGTTTTCTCAACTCTGGGGTTAAGCCTCTGTAAAGAGATTCCTTGGAACAGAGTCTACAAACTCCTTTTTCAGAGCAGCCAGCTTGGAAAAAAGTTTCCTTCCACCAAAAAGCCCAGTCCTGGCAACACAGAATGCTCAACCTTTGGAGGTAACTGACTACCCAGCCACTTACCTCCATAAACTGTACAGGCAGGGAGGAACAACTAGTTAGGTGAACAGTCCCTTTATAAAAGTCTCTGGGGAGGTGGGGGAAGAGTTCTCCTCTACCCCAGGAATTCATGGCAGGCCAGACAGCCTTGCTTTTTATCTTGAACCCAGGTGAGAAGCAGGTCAGTTTTTACCCTGGCATGTGAGACAAATCCATCTCCTCCAACCTGTGTGTGCCTGCACACACACACACACACACACACACACTCCAGAACTGCCTAATATGTATGCCCCCACTGTGTTCATCTCCTCCTCATCCCTCTCTAAAGTTTGTGAACTCCATCTTCAGACTCTCAGGACACTTCAGTCCAAAAATAATACCAACCTGCCATGTGTTTTAGCTCAGTAAAATGCAGGATACACAGTTATGTTGGAATTTCAGGGAAACAATAATTTTAAGTGTGTCCTATGCAAAAGGTGGTACTAAAAATTATTCATTATCTCTCTGAAATTCCAATTTAATTGGATGTCCTATATTTTATTAACTACATCTGGCAACCCTAAAATCACCCATTATGCCCACCCTTCTTTCATTCATTTAAACCCCAAAAGAGACACAAGGTGTAGGTGCTGCTAGTATGCCCATTTTACTAATGAGCACATCCAGGATTAAAGTAGGCAGAAAGTGAATGAGCAGGGCTTGAAATACCCAAAAGCCTATGTGGTTATATAACAAAAGGCCTTCAGCTCCAGGAAGCTGTTGAAGCTTAAATACCCACACCCCTTTCTAAGGCTCTGGCAGGAGCCTAGTATTATATCCACAGTTACTTGTGTAATGAAAATTAGCAAGTCATTTGCTTTTGACATTTAGCTGCAATCAGAAAAGCCCAGGGTCTCTTTCCACACCATTACCCACTGCACCCCTTGCCCTTGAGTATGGGCTGTGGGAGTGGCTGCTGGCACTTTTGGGATCCAGCTGAGGAAAAGTGGAGTTGGGATTTTTTTTATGTTTGTGTTACTCATCAGCTTCTTCAAATCTGAATTTGTTGTGATTTCTTTTCTTAGTCTAAAGAAATAATTCAATTTTGTTCCAATCTTGTACTCAATTTTGTATTTTTTCTCAAAGAGGGACAATTTTGTATTTTTTCTCAAAGATGGACTCCAAACTATATCTGCACCAAACCTGGCTATCTCTGGATCCACCTCTGATCATCACTTCCTGAGTACCCTTTCTGCTCCCAAACCTCTGGAGAGCTGCAAGGGTGTTCAGTAAACATGGCTGTTCTCTTCCACCAGCTATGTAAGCCTCCAGCCTCCTGTTGTAGGCACTGGTCATGGCTCCCTTTGTGCTGTCCAGCAGAAGAACTTGCATATGTTCTTGGCTTTGATTTCATCATCTCTACAATGGAGAACAGTACCCATCTCCTATTATTATTGTGAAAATTCCCTGAGCTCATGCTCATAAAGCACTTTCTCCTATGACTGTAGCTAGCACTGTAGCTAGCATTTGCTTAACAAATATTCTTATTATTCCTTGTGGTGGTTTGGAGTTATATGCAGGAGAAAGACATGTTCTTAACCTTAACCCATTCCTGTGGGTGCCAGTCCACTGTAAATAGGATGTTTTGATGAGGTTATATCCATTACGATGTGGCCCATCTAATCTGGATGGTCTTCATCCTATTACTGGAGGCCTTATAGAGAAGGTCACAGGGAGAGAGAGGCCCCAGGTTGCAGCCAGAAGCTGGAGGTCAATGGAACCCAGAAGAGAAAGAAGATGTACCCATGTGCATTGCCATATGACAAAAAGGCCAAGGAACCCCAAGGATTATTGGCAGCCAGCCCCAGAATACTGAGGTCTTCAGAGAGAAAGCATCACCTTGCTGATGCCTTGATTTGGACTTCTCCTAGTCTCAAAACCATGAGTCAATAAATTCCCATTGTTTAAGCCAAACCAGGGCATGATAGTTGATTTACAAACCAGGAAACTAAGACATTACTTGGCACATGGTTTCACCTCCTCTGACATCTTTGCTAAAAACTCCAAGCCATCCTAATTTGAGTGACTTAATGAACTCTGATGGTATTTAATATATCTTGGCCTGCCTTTTAATGCCATGTTGTTTAAACTATGCTAGTAAGCAGAATTTTTTCTAATGGAAGAGAATGGAATAGACTAGAATAGAAAATATCAGAAAGAATTGCATTCAATAAGTGTGTATGTATAAATTTACTGAGTTAAGATATGAAATGTGTTTCTTCGTGCAGATCACTGGAAAATCATTGGAAGAAACTTATTAAGTATGGGTACCCTATGGAATGCAAAGGGTTAAGCTGTGTCCTTCAAACCCTTTTACTCATTCACCAAGAAACTGGTCCATTATCTCACAAATCCCACCCACACCCCAATATTCCCCAGAGAGAGAAGCAGGAGGCAGGTGCTAATTAATTTTATTTTGCCTTCTAGGGAAGTGGTTCTCAACCCTGGCTGCACATTAGAATCACACAGGGAGATTTTAAAAATCCTAAAGCCCAGGTCATACCCCAGATCAATTAAATCAGACTCTCTGGGTATGGGACCCAGGCATTAGTATAGTTTAAAGATCCCCTGGTGATTCCAATATGCAGCCCAGGTTGAGAATCACCATCTTTGGGAGAGTAAGGGCTGGACCACAGATTCATGGTAGATGAAGCAGAAACTAAGACAAAAAACTAAGGCCTCCAATTCTTTTACAAGACCACTTAAAATTCACCCATCTTCCTATGTAGGTAACCCTGCTCCTTTTCTGTCTCTTTGTTTCTCATTGTTAAGTATTTGTCTTCATCTTTTAATAACCAGTAAAATAACCCCAGAAAAAATTCAAAAATGCTAAACATGAGGTAGATTCTTTTTAGACCACAGGCATGCTTAATCTGGGGAAAATATTTTTTTAAGAGTCTTCCAAGTAAATATCTTCTGAGGCCAGAAGACCAGCTTAACTCTGAAAACTACAAACTTCATATGTATCCAACACACACACACACATTATATATAAATATATATATGTGTGTATATAGGTATGCTCACTCCACAACAAAGTGTACCTTATTGCTGTACACATTCCTTCCCCACCTGCAAAGATCCCATATACAGGAAAAATACTACATTCTCTATGAATTCATTTAAATCTTGGCTCTTTCCAGAGATGATTTGAGGCAGCACACAAAAGCATATATATGGCAATGGAATAAAGAAAACTAGAAAAGCAGGTAAAGGAGTTACATGGAGATGAAGAGAAAAGCAATTCAAGGTGAGATTTGCACACAAAATGTGGGTGGGGAGGTCCAGTACACTTGTCAGTGATTGGCTGATAATTAGATTTTGAGCTTCCTGGCAGCCAATGCAAAGAAGAATATGTGAGCAATTACATCAGTGATGTTGTTCAAACTTTCTTTTGTTCAAAAGCAAACATGTACAGAAGCTCAGTGTTGAAAAAGGAGGTGAGAGATCCCAACCACAGCTTCATGTCTCATACCTTTCTCCTGTGGGTACCTGTAAAGGATCTGGAAGCTACCCCCAAAGTCCTACAGAGTTAACTTTGAAAATCATGGATTTCAAAGGGCTTCACTGTATTCTAGATTCTCAGTGACCATATGAAAGAAACAAACCTAAATACTTGGGTTAATCACATTATTTCCTGATATTGATACAAGATGTTTTCCCATGGGTCCTTATAAAAGAGCCAATATTTGATGCAGAGTGTGTGTGTAAGGGGTGGGGGCTTTGGCAAACAAATGAGTTACAAAATAAACCTCACCAAAAAAAAAGAAAAATCTCACATTCTTAAAGCACAGGCACAAATACACCTACACTTAAAACATCTCTGCAGTAAATGGTTTCCCAATAGACTGCCTCTTTGTTTTTAACATGCAACCTTCATAAAAGCATGTTTCTCACAGTTATTGGACCACTATTTATAAAAGAAAATTTATATTTATATTCCTCAATATAAGTCAGTAAGCATTTTACTCAAAATGACATACAGAAAAAGTAACATTTCAACTGCCATTGGAAGACTATCAGAATCATATTTTGAAAGGTGCACCAGGAAGCAATGAAGGGGGTGTGCAATTGGATGTGGCTATGATACCATGTGAAAATCAGCTTTTGCTGAAATTTTGATTACTTGTTTGGTCATCAATTTATGTGCTGACATGATAGCTTGTTACTTATTAGTAGATAATTTACAGTGTATTAGTTCTGTTTTAGGAAATTGTTTTGGGGTTTGGGTTGTCATGTCATGCATTATAATTTTTCCCATTTAAGATAATGGGAAGTCAGCTCCTAGGTAGTGTTCAGGCAGGGCATCAGGTTTTCAGGATCACTGATGTCCGGTGGAGATGCTAAATAATCAATACAGCGAAGGACTTTGAAACATGCCATTCTCTCTGCCTGCATCATTCCAGGACTGACTACAGGATTTGGCTAATAGATTGATTGATTCTGTCCTGCCATAGGCTTTCAACCTCACTGCATCCAGGTCTCTGCTTGAATGCCTCCAGCCCAGGAAAGCTGTCCCTGACCATGTCTAAATCAGCCTCCCCATTATGCTGTCCTTCTCCTTCACTGTTCTCACGAGGCTTTATTGTTCTTCAATATGACAGCATATTACATATCTACATATTTATTTATTGTCTGTCTCTCCCCACTTAATACCATCCCCAAGAGTGCAGGGAAGTTGTTTTGATCATGGCTATATCACCAGTACCTACATCAGTGCCTTGTTCATGGGTAGGCACTCAGTAAAGGGTTGATGAATGAATGATAAATACAATTGATATGACAGGGATATTTAAAATGAATTTTTATGCTGTACACATAAAAGGATGACAATCACACTTCCCTTTCCAATTTCCTTTACCATCTACCCTGTAATAAACAAACAGGAAAAAAGGTGTTTGAGGCACCTATTCTTCTGAGGAACAAGGACATGGCTCCAAGAAGGCTTTTTCTTATCTTTTTCTTTAATTCTCCCTTTCTGTTTGTTTTTCCAAGAAGACCCTGGGATTTCAAAGATGGGGAATTGAGAGTAACACAGATGGGTAAAACCCATCTTCTATTTGGTGACTAGTTTGAGATCACAAAGAAGCCACCAACTGAGTCGGGAATGAGATGAAGCTCTTGCTGGTTGATTCTAAAATCCAATAATGGAGCAACAGCCTCAGTGCAAAACTGCCCAGATGTTTTTGTCAAGAGCAGCTTTCAAATCAGTTGCAACCTAGCTCTGAGCTGGGGGCAGGCTGGCTTCCTAACATTAACCTCAGGAATTTTCACCACTCACCTACTTGCCATTTCTTCCAAAGGCCTGTCACTTTTTGCTTTTTCTTTCCCCTGAAGAGAAAAAGCAACCAGAGTGACACAATTCTTGGCTTTTAATACATTTAGGTTTCTCCTTTCTCCCTGTCTTAGGTGGTGCATAGCATCTTTGATGGGAAATTGAGCTTCCTGACCTTGCTGTGTATTAGGGGAATGAAGCTGGAAGTGTTCATGGCTGAGAAACATCAGAGGTCTCTAGACCCCAACTACATATATTTTTATGGTTTTAACATCTAAAAGAGTTTGTGGCCCTAAGGACATAGGGAGATTCTGAAGAGACTATAGGGTTCCCTCAAGTTCAAGGGCCTAAAGAATTTATGAGAGTGGGACACTTTTGAGAGCAAAAAGGGCACCAGTGATAATAGAACACAAACCAGGGCTGTCACAGGCAAGCTGAGGCAGATGGCCACCCTATTTAGGCAGAAGAGCATAGACATGATCATGAACCAAAGAAACATGGAGCCTAACTGATCATCAGACCAGAGACAGTTGCACACTTCCATGAGTTGCCTAGGGCTGCAGATTACAGAATCACTTCCCTCTTGGAGTTATGACATTACTGATATAACAATTCTAAAGAGGGTCTAGGTCATCCCATCCACATCTCTTCAGACTCCAGTCAGTGTTCTGACCTAAATCTCTGGTGTGGATTAACCTCAGTCATTCTGAGAAAGAGACACACAAGATTGGGTTTGATGTTATAATAGATTCCTGAGTCTGTCTTGAGTACATTTTCTCTGGATGTCTCCATTTCCATGTCTCTTGACCTAGTGGAATCTCTAGAACAGGGGTGCTTAAACTCTTGTTAAGCTTTGGCAACCTGGTGAATTCTAAGGGCCCCTTCTGAGAAAAATGTTTCTAGACACACAAAAAATGCATATAATGCACAACGGTGCTGGAAAACTGGAAATCATTGTGGGGGGAAAAGTGAACAAAGACCCTTTACCTCACACTATATACAAAACTTACCCCAAAATGGGTCACAGACTTAAATGTAAAGCCTAAAACCATAAAACTTCTAAAAGAAAACAAAGAAGAAAGTCACAACACCTTTGGGGTAGGCAAAGGTTGCTTAGACCACAAAAAGCACACATGATGAAAGGAAACACTGGTAAATTGGACTTCACCAAAATATTAAACTCTACTCTTTGAAAGACAACACTGAGAAAATAAAAGGCAAGCTACAGTCTGGGAGAAATGCAACACATTTTCAGACAGATACAAAGAATATATAAGGAATATTTAGCAAACATATGAAGAACTTCTACAACTCAAAGGTCAGAAGATGATCAGCCCAATATAATAAAATAAAATAAAAACAGGCAAAATTTGAATGAAAATTTCAAAAAGAAGATATACAAATGCCCAATAGGCACATAGAGAAATGCTCAGCATCATTTTTCATCAGAGAAATGCAAATTAAAACCACTTCATATGCATTAGTCTGATGAAATTAAAAAAAAAAAAAACTGAGCATACCAAGTGTTGTCAAGGATGTGGAGGAAATGAAACTCACACATTGCCAATGGAAATGTAGAATTGTACAACCATTCTGGAAAACAGTTCAGCAGTTTTTTTTTTAGAAAAGTTAAATAACACCCTATCATCCAATCCAACCATTGCATACCCTAGAGAAAGGAAAACACAAGTCCACACAAAGACTTGTATACTAAAGTTCTTCGCAATTTTATTTGTAATAGTCCAAAATTGAAAAGAGTCCAAATGTCCATCAGTAAGTAAAAAGATAAACAAATTGTGGCATTTCATACAATGGATTACTCATCAATACAAAAAAATGAGTCTCAAAATAATTATGTTGAGTAAAAAAGCCAGACTCCCCAAAATACAACATAATGCATAATTCCATTTACATAAAATTGTAGATAATGCAAACTAATTTATAGTGACAGGAAGCAATACATTGTTGTCTAGGGTTGAGCTAGAGAAAAAGATGGACTACAAAGGGACATGAATAAATGATTGCTTGTGCAATGGAAAAGTCCATTAACTTGATTGTGGTGATATTTTCCTAGTATGTACATATGTCAAAATGGATCAAATTGAACACTTAAAATATGTCCAGTTTATTCTACTTCAATCATACATCAAAAATTATTTTAAAAATGCATTGAATCACAAAGGAATCCAATTATATAAAAATACATATATCAAAATATTAAAATATTATGGTAAAGGATTTTATCAGTGTACCAGTTGGTTCTTCAGAGAAATGGAACCAATCAGATATATGTTCATATAATATATATAAAGAGAGATTTATTTTAAGGAATTTGTTTATGAAGTTGTGGAGCTGGCAAATCCAAATTTGTAGGGCATTCCAGGAGGCTGGAAACTTGGGCAGGAGTTGATATTGTAGTATTGAGGCAGAATTTCTTCTTCTCCAGGAAGCCATGGTTTTTGCTCTTAATGCCTTCAACTGGTTTGATGAGGCCAACCCACTTTATCCAATTAATCCCCTTTACTTAAAGTCCACTGATTGCAGAAGTTAATCACATTTACAAAATATATTCACAGCAACATGTAGACCAGTGTTTGACCAAATAAGTGGGCACTCTAACCTAGTCAAGATGATATAAATAATTAATCATCACAATGAGCTTCTGTTTTTTTTTCCTGTAATAACTTTTCATTTCCCAGTGAGAAACCTAGGCAAGTATTATCTAAAGTGGTATTAAGGAAACCCTAAAATATATATCGCACATATTAGGTCCCCAAATGAAAAAGCCTATCAACCAAAATATGTCTTTTCATGTGATTATGACTGGGGGAAAAAAGACCAAACTTTTATTGAACCTATATTCTATATTGATTGAAATACAGGTAGAAAATGATGGTAGATTGCCCAGCAATCTGAATGATATTCATAAGCAATTTCTTAATATTGATGGAAAAAGGCATTACAGAAAGTGTAATAATTCCTATCACCCTTAGGAGGCAGTTTTTTTCTGTGTTGGATATTTTCTTTCATATTTCAAAGATTATTTGAACTGTGTTAGCCAATTCCTAATAAAATTATCCTTTTTGAAAGCACCAGGGAGTTTGCAAGTATGAGAAATGGAAGACCAATTAGACTGTCAGAATGTATAGTCATTCCCCTAAAAGGAAAACCACAGAGTTCACTTACTTCCTCCATCTCTAGGGCTGGACTCCCTCTGTGAAGGCAGTGTTGTCTCCTCTGGTTTTAAACAAGGGTAGAAAGATTAATATCTTTACATTTTAAGATATATTGATTAAAAATCAGATCCACTGGTATGGATACAACAGTATAATTTAAAAGTCATAACAAATTGCATAAACTACAATAAATTAGATACAAAACATATTCTTAGAAAATAATACTTACCATTTATCTTCTGATGAAAAAGCTTGACAAAAGAAATCTATGGTTGGTGGTAAACTTATTGTCAAAGCTGTCTAAACTTCCAGAGAACCATGCCTTTTGTAGACTGGCTCATTTTTAAGATGGAAAACATCTTACCAAAAAAATGCAAAATAGTAACTTCTGATTGTGAAAGTTGAGGAAATCAAGGGAACATCTATATGTGGATAAATGTTTATTGCAGTATTTTAGGTGTCTTTAAGACCAGATATATTTGCTACCAAAGATTTTCACTCATATATTTCCGTCATTATAATTGAATAGGACATTGAGGAAAGAGTGTAAAAAGTATTCCTTCTCTTGTGAATACACCCAAAAATAATTAGAAAAGAATGAAGTTCAGTCACTGAAACTCTCAAAACTAAAGCTTTGGTATTGCAACATCCACATTTTCCTAAAAAGATCTGCTGGAAATGTGAATGCCAAGTTATGAATATTCAACTATGCAAAAACAAAACCTAGGAACTGGCAGCCACATTTTAACTAAAATAAAAACAATTTCAGGATTCCAAAAATGATTCGGCTTTATAAAAATGACTCATCTTCTATTTTATTTGTTGGGATTTATTTTAAATATTTCCTGGGATTCTCCACAGAATAGTGTTCTGTCTATTGTCCTTTTCTTAAGCAGGTAAATCACTCCAAGCTTCCTTCTTGGGAGTTTTTTATACTCTGCCCCCTGCCCCCAGTTAACAAACTGTGTGCAAGCTATAGTTTGCCAAATCCTTTCTTTGTTTTAAAAGCTGCAGCAGTAACTCATGGGCTGAAAGGACAGAGGGTCTCAATTTTGTGAACTGTCTCAGCCCTACCGGCAAGGAAAAAAGTATCCTAACGCAAATAAAAACATAAACTAAAGCCACTGAAGAAACATGCCCTTTTCCCCTATTCGAAATTTCTGGCGCTTCACGTGATCCCAGCAAACACGGTTCTGGGGAGAAAGACTTAGCGCTCTGCACGGCCCTGCCCACAGGCACAGGCACCTTCTCCGACCCCACGAGGGCAAGGCCACAAAGCTGCTCCCCAGACGCAGGAGCCCCGGGCGCCACCCGAGGAAGACATGGCGTGGGAAGGCGCCTGGGGAGGGCAAGTGTCCTGGGGAGGGTCCCTGGGGTCTCGAAGTGGGTCGGTTAGAAACGGGGGCCCTATCCCTTCTCAGATTGGGGACCCAAAACAGACACATCCACTCCCAGGACGCCGTGGTAGCTCCGCACCGACTGGGGAGGAGCCATGGTCCTCGGACGCCAGAGGGCAGCGGGGCCCTGGAGAAGCAAGGACATTGCCGCAAGCAGGCGTCCACCTGGCTCTCCTCGGGTCTGTCCTGGACCTCGCCTCCATCTTCCTCGTTGACGAACTTGTGGGTGTCTTACTCATCCA
>PVKH010044092.1:0-10643 GCA_004027955.1 Chaetophractus vellerosus | reverse complement strand
CTTGCCCTGCCCGTGGTGGCTTGCCCTGCCCATGGTGGCTTGCCCTGCCCACGGTGGCTTGCCTTCTCAAGGCGGTCTGCCCGCTCGAGGAGGTCCTGGGAACCCAACCCGGGGCCTCCTATGTGGTAAACTGGCACCCCACCAATTGGGCTACAGCTGGCCCCTATTATAGGCTTTTTGTATGCCCATGACTATGCTAGGCACTTTCCTGGTATTATCTTCTATATCCACAAAAATCCAGTGAAGTAGGTGATATTATTATCCCCATTCCCCATTGAGGAAACTAAGACAGTTTAGGTTTCTTGCCAGGGCTCACTGAACTAGTGAGAGGACTGAACTGAGGCTTGTGACTCCAGATCCCACCTAATTAACCACTCCATTGCCATTCCCAAAGAGGGAAAGGTCTGCAATTAAAGCTTTTCAAGGGAACGCAGTACCAGGAAAATTGTCATCATGAAAAGTCCTGCTCAGAAATGTGAGAGTACTGGATGTCTGGAAATGGGGGTAAGAGAGGAACACAATGAAAGAGGCATTCCTAGTGGGGAATCCAGTGGGTTTGTATTTAGTAGAAAAGAATATGGAATTTAATTTTAGGATCTAGTCTTTGCATAGAGTAGTTTCTTTGCCCAAAACCTTAATTTGAATGGTTAGGAGTATAGTTTATGAAACACCATCCCTTAGTTCGTAGGTGTCTCTGTCACCTAAGAACTTACCAAGCAGTTTAACCCTGAGGGGTGTAATTTCTCTCCCCCAAGGTTTCCTCAACTGTAAAACAGGAATGATAGCTTTGCAGTATTATTGTGAGGAATAAGTGTATTAAATCATAGAGCACTTAGAACAATGCCTAGAGTCTAGTAAGCACTCAATGAATATTTGCCATTGTAATTGTCATTAATCATATTAATGAGGCTTTTCCAGAGCACTTGAATACATTTTGGTAAATCACCTGAGCCTTTCTATCACAGGGTTGCCTCACTTGGGCCACTTGTTTAGAACCATAGAAACTGCAGATTAAGCTAATGGGACCAGATGCTAAAGCTGAGGTCCAGACTTCTAGGGGGATATTGAAAAACACCCTCCTTAAGACACATAAATACAGTCAATGCTCTTTCCCTTAATATAGTTCATAATGAATCCACAAAGTGATAGAAAACAAATGAGGCTAATGGAAATTTATTCAGATTAGATTTTAACTTTTTATAAAATCTTAAGTAGAATCTTTTTTTTTTTTTTGCTTCTTTTTGCAAATTTTGAAGAGCTCCAAGGCAAGAGGTTTATATTGGAGAATATGCTGGCATTGCTGCACTTTTATCATTTCTTTTGAGAGATCTTTCAGTTTTTCAGCCAGGTTCCTTCTATGAGAATAGCCTTTCTTATTCTGCTACAAAGCCCCTACTACATGCACTTTTGGAATTGCTGCAGAAGCGAACTTCCGTTTGTTTATCTATTAATCATTCTGAGCTCTTATTGAGTGGCTCATTCTTCATTCAGGGTTCTCTGGAGTGCTTCTCAGTTACAAGCAGGATTCTAGTTCTGTGAGTATAGTTTTTGGTATTTGTGTTACAGAGAGTTTCAAACAAGAAATTATTTTCCGGTCAAGGTTAATAAAAAGGTTTATGATAGAAATTGTACTTCAGTTGAAGTTAGTTTTCTTCCTTCCCACCTAGATGAAATTTCTTTTTAACTGGGATTCTGACTGGATGTTAATTTTAAACATCATTTTTCTTTTCAAAGTATTTTAAACTGTGAGAGTAATATGAATTCACTGTAACTACTGAAATAATGAAAAAATTATTAAGGGAATGCTTACAATTTCCTTCTACCTCCCTGAGGAGACCAATGATTACAATGTGTTGTGCATCCTTCAATCTTTCTTCACTTTTGTAGAAATATATACAAATACACACACATTTTAGTGTTGCTTGTTTATATAACTAACATCACACACAAGAATCTGCCATTTGTTTTTCCTACTGTAACTGAACATTATGGACATAACTCTAGGTCAACAGGTACAGATCTCATTCATTTTTAAAATAGCTGCTGTTTAAGCTGAGACAAAGTCTTGCCTGCAGGCAGTTTATTCTGGAAAGTGATCCAAAGGGCCAGGAGTGGGAGTCTGGGAAAGTGAAACAGGGGAGGAAGCAAAGTCAATCAGTGGTTCATTAGTAAGCTGCTCAGAACTCTGGGAACCTGGGAGCCTCTGAGGGACGTTGTAGAATGCATTGCAGAATTGTCTGACCAAGGGACAGAAGAGAAACCTTTTACTTACTGGATTCCCACCCCCTGCCCCAGAGGTCAGGGCCTTATGTCCCTTGCAATTTCGGGTTTGTGCATATGTTGGAGTGGTTAAGTGTGTTCCAAAGTGTTGATGGCAGAGAAATCTGGGTTGCAGAATAAGACATATGTGACACTGTTGAAGCAAGGTGCTGTTAATTGTATCTACAAGCAACTGGTTGCTATAGCAACAGCTGGAATAAAAGGACTGAGAGTATATGAGATGGTACCCAACAGATGTCTAAAACATCTGTGTGATGTTCTATAATGTGGGTTTACCACATTTATTTAACTATACACCACTGAATGCATATTTGTGCTGTTTCTAGTTTTTGTTTTTGCCACCTCAATGTTGCACTGAATATCCTCATTTATATATCCTTATTTACAGTTATTTTTATTTTTATATGACATTTTCTCCAAAAAGAAATCGCTGGTTAAATGTACTTTTCATCTATTAACTCATTCATTCCTCTCAACAGTATAGTTATTACTGTCCTCATTTTTCAGATGAGGAAAAGAGGCATAGAGGCATAGAGGAGTCTAGGAAATGTATGTAGTAAGAATTTTTTTAATAGATTAAAATATGAAAAATATTCTTGGGCTATAAAATAGAAAAGGTTTTGATATTATTAAACCAATGGGTTTTCATTGTTTTAACTTATAAATTATGTTTCCTTGCAGCCATTTTAGAATCATATCTCCAGGGAATGGAAGAATGTAGATGCAAGTCCCAGAAAGAGGAGGCTCTGATGTAGCAGAATTCTTGTCAGCCAACCCTTGCTAGTAAGCTTACCTGGATGGTCACCATAGGGGAGGAAAAACGACCCCTAGCTGAGGATGACAGCTTGGGTTTGGGACCCATTGGGTGTTGTAGCTATTTACAAGGGAGCCTTGGGCCCTGATCAAGATAAGACATCCCATGTTCACTAACCCTACTTATGTATTAGAACATAGCAAGGCTATCAGCTGTCAGGCATACAGGGGAATGGGCAAGTTATAGGGCATGTGATCTGGGCTAGATTACAGAATTCTTTGATAATAAAGTATCTTAATTGGATGGAGCGGCTCTCATTCCTAATGTCTGAGTCTCCTGAAGGAAGGAGAGTTTCAAATTCATCTGGTGTCCTTGGTACTAAAGGGATGCTCTTTCAAGCACAGAGGAAGAAGTTCTTAGTTCAGATAGAATTAAGACCAAACGAGCCACAATATGAAGGTCCCTTATGATGAAGAGAAGGCAACCTTAATATCTTCCAATCAATTAAAATCAACTTTGACTGCACTTGTTCTCTGGGCCTATAATAATCCTAGGGTCAACGGTCACACAGATGAATAATATGAGGGTTCTTTCACTTAATGAATCAAATTTCTAATGAGTACAACTAATATGTGAACATCTAACCTGAATATAATATAGCATATTAGTTTCCTATTACCACTGAAATAAATGATCACAGATTTAATAGCGATATAAATTTATTATCTCAAAGTTTCTGCGGGTGAAAAGTTGGGTGAGTGTGATTGGGTCCTTTGCTTAAGGTCTTGCAAGTCTGACATCAGGGTTTTTGTTGGGCTGCATTCCTTACTGGATGCTCTGGGGAAAGAATACACTTCCCAGCTCATTCAGGTTTTTGGATGAATTTACTTCCTGTGGTTATAGACCTGAGGTCCCTGTTCCCTTACTGGCTGTCAGCTGGGGCCCCATCTTTGCTCCTTGAGCTACCCACATTCCTTTTCATGTTTGCCACATGGCTTCCTTCAGCAGCAGTGGGTTGTGTCCCTCTCATGCTTTCAATGTCTCTGACTTTCCTTTTTGCCACATCTCCCTGGCTTCGGCTGGAGAAAGTTCTCTGTTTCTAAGTGGTCCTGTGATTAGATTGGGCCCACCTGTATAATCCAAAGTACACTTTTTAAAAATTCCTGTAATTTTATTTATATCTGGAAAGTCCTTTTTGCTGTGAATTGTAACAAAGTCACAGGTTCCAGGGTTTAGGGCATGATGTCTTTGGGGGTTCATACTGTCTACCCCATATATTACACTATTAGTATGAGCAAAGTGTTAATGAGTACACAGAGAAAAAGTGATAATGCTGTCTGGAGAAAAGGCAGTGCAGAGAAAGACTGATGAAAAGGTAATATTTAGATTGTGTTTCTAAGAAAAAATATGATTTTACCAGAAAGGGAGAATACATAAAAGGTATTTCATGTCAGGAAGACATGAAAACACTTGGCCATGCTTGGGATGGGTAAATTGTCCAATGTAGCTAAAATACACCTGAGTTTAAACCCTAGCTTTGCTGCATACTAGCTGTGTAGTCCTGGACAAGTTCCTTAGTCCCAGCCTTGGTTTCTTCTGTGAAAAAGGACTGTTAATAGTACCTACCTCACAGAATGGAGGATTAAATGAGTCAAAATAACATAGTGCCTGTCAAGTTGCAAATGTCAATCAAAGTAAGCTGTTATCGTTAGTGTTTCTGTTATAATTATTACCAGAGCCAGAGAAGATTGAGAAAAAGTGGAGAAGTGGCAGGAGTGAATCTGAAAGTATAGTCTGGAGTCAGAATGTGATGCCAGAGTGTAATACTATTCTTGTTGAAATATGATCCTCTTTTGGCTTCTGTGATACCATTTATCTTTGGGTTTTATCTTTCTTTTGAAAGTCCCTTCTCAGTTTTCTTCAGTGGACTATATCCTGAATTCTCCAGATCTCTTCTGACATAGTGTCCTTTCCCTGAAAGATTTAGCCCATTTCCGCGGTTTAAATGATCAAGTCTTTATCTTTATTCCCAATTCCTTCCCTGAACTGAGGCCTGCACTTGGATATTTCAACCTAAACCTCCCCTCCTTCACCCTCCCATTGTCCTTGTACCTTGCTCACTCCTCGCCTTCCCATCCCACTCCCATACACCAAACCCAAGGACTTCTCATAATTCCGGTATTCTCTGTCTCAGTTCTTGATATCACCATTGCCTACAATAAAAGTAATTGTAACAAGTAGTTCTTAGAATGCTGTTTTGTTCTTATGTACTTTGTGTCTGTCATTCCTATTACTTGGCATAACCCACCTCCAGCTCAGATAACTCTCTACTATGAAGCCCTTGAAAGGTCCATGTCTTTTCATCTTAGTAAACTATGTAACTCATAGTAGTAGAAGCTCAAAAAATGTTGATTGAAATGACTTTTATCCTATGGGCAACAAGGAGTCGCCAAAGTTAGTTTTTTTGTTTGTTTGTTTTGTTTTTTTACTTTATTTTGTACATTTAATAATTGAAAATATAAACAATTAAAAACTAAAAAGTAAACACAGATGAATAAATATATACATTTTTCAATTAAATGAACTGGATACATATAAAATTTTTTTGAATCAAACAATATGTTACACAATATATTTGGTTCCTAGAAACGCATTCATACAGTATTTGTCCTTTTGTGTCTGGCTTGCTTCTCTAAACATAATGTCCTCCAGGTTCATCCATGTTGTCATATGCTTTATGACTTCATTTCTTCTTACAGCTGCATAATATTCCATCGTGTGAATAGACCACAGTTTGTTTATCCATCCTTCTGTTGATGGACACCTGGGTTGTTCCCAACTTTTGGCAGTGTTGAATAATGTTTCTATGAACATCAGTGTGCAGATGTCTGTTCATGTCACAGCTCTCAGTTCTTCTGGGTATATACCCAGTAGTGGTATTGCTGGGTTACGAGGCAAGTCTATATTCAACTTCTTTAGGAACTATTTTTTCATTTGTTCCACATGCTTTGGGTATAAGGTCCAAGAAACCACCACCTACTACAAGGTCTTGAAGATGTTTCCCTACATTTTCTTCTAGTCGTTTTATGGTGTTGGCTTTTATATTTAGATCTTTGATCCATATTGAGTTCATTCTTGTATAGGGGGTGAGATAAGGGTCCTCTTTCATTCTTTTGGTTATAGATATCCTTTTCTCCCAACACCATTTATTAAAGAGACTGTTTTTTCCCATTAGCATAGACTTGGTAGGTTTGTCAAAAACCAGTGTCTTTCTTGAATTTTACCTGTCCTGTCTTTGGTATCCCTTATTCTTTCTTCTGTCATTTTGAGTCTGCTGTTGTATGCCTCAAATGTGGTTTTGATCTCACCTATTGTGTCCTTCATTCCCATGAGCTCTGTTACTTTTCTGTTCAGGATTTCAAATTCTTCTTTGCATTCACTCAATGTCTTCTTGATGTCATTTATCTCTTTAACTATATTATCTTTCAACTCATTAATTTGATTTTGGAAATTTGTGCTCATCTCGCTGGTTAGTACTCTCAAATTCTGCATCTCTTCTGGGACTTTGATGTATTCTTTTTCTTGGGCATGTCTTCTATTTTCTTAGTATGGCTCATAATTTTTTGCTGGTGTTTAGGCATCTGGTTAGGATGTAGTTTTCTCAGATGCTCAATCTCTTTCTTTTTTATATGGATTTAGCAGCAGGAGGCTGTGAGTTACCACAGCTCTTTGATTTTAGGCTCAACCTGGTTGCTCAAAACTGGGCACTGGACCCAGTAATTGGTTGTAGAGTCACTTCCTAGGGCCTTGGGCAGGGAGGCTATAAAGGCCAGAAAAAGGCTCTCCTACTTATTTTTAATTTTCTTGTGTGCACTTCCTTGGTCTGCCAGGAGATGGCATCTTTGGCAGCTCTCAATTCAGTGCCTGGTCGGAGTGTATTTGTTGTAACATAGACCAGATCAATGTGATAGAGCTTCCTGTCTGGAGGCTAGGAGCCTTGTGATTCAAATTTCCTCTGAGACTGTTCTCCAGCCTTCTCTGGCAGCCTCCTCCCTTTTCCTGGCTAGGAAATATTTCCAATTCCCTCTTAGTCCTCAACAATCAGTCCCTGTTAGTAGAGAAGGAGATTGGGAGGGTTGTATATCTTTAGCCCGTTATAGGCTCCAAGGCAAACAATGAGCAGCCCCACCTGGCCTGGAAGGGCTCTTGGAACATAGCAGACCAAATTTGTGAGTCAAAAGCTGAGTCAGCCTTTGGCTGTGTCCCTCTCTCTCCCCTTTCCTGGGGTAATAGATCCCTGGAGTTCCCTTTGTCTGTAGTCACAGGCCCAGAGGCCCAGGAATTCTAAAGAGTCTTTAGTGTGGGGGAGGGTGCAGGCTGCTGATTCCAACTCATGGTTCTGTCGTTGCAATTTCCCTCTTTTGTCCCTCTCTCCTCTGGGTGGTGTCCAGCCTTCACCTGCTGTCCTAAATCCTAGAAGATCTTTTTCAGGACTGTTTCAGCCTGTCCTCTAGCTATTTTCCAGAGAAGAGATTCCCGTGTCTTACTAGTCCACCATCTTTCCCCAAAGTTAGTTTTTAAGCCAATGAATGACATTATCAGATAAGTGTTTTAGCAAGATAATCCTGGAAGCTGTGCTGGATGGATTGGAGGGAAATGAGAGAGATGAATGACAGAGAAACTATTTAGCGGGTTTCCTTATAGTATATATGAGAGATGATAAAGGTCTGGCATGACTATGGAAATGGGAAAGAAGGAATAAATCTGAGTCTTAGAAGCAAAATTTCTAAGACTTGTTGACAGATTGGCAATGGAGGTGAGGGAGAGAGAGGAGTCCAGGGCAGTGCTATTGTTTTTGGTTTGGTTGACTGAGTAAAATAAAATATTGAGCTAGGGAACTTATAAAGAAGACTATATTTGTGGGGAAAATACTAGGTTTGGTTTTGAACATGTTGAGATGGAGTCACTGAGGGACATACTGGTAGAAATGTCTAATAAACAGTTGGAGAAAGAGGGCATATATATTATCTATGTTGTATGTTTTAAACATTTTTCCAAATATGTACATTGATTTTGAGTGATTAAACAAATTTATGAGATGTTTCTTAGCCTTTATTTTCTAAAGTAGTAGTCTGTATCTCCTTCTGTACTAAGTAAAGTGTATTCAGTGCTGTTTGGTGCTGGTGGTACTTAGGGAGAAAAATCAAGTTCACAAAGTGCTGGCACCTCCTTCCTCTCCTTCATCCTGACCTACTCAGTTAGGAGGAACACAAACATACACCATCGATCACCATGGAAGCAATGGATACACAGAGGTCAGGAATGGAAATTGCTCAAGGTCCTATGTGAATTAACTGTGGAACTTAACTACATTTCCTGACTCTCAAAATATTGATCTCATGAGAGCATTTGACAAAAATACTTTGACTTTTTCCTAAGATGGTAAAGAATCCATCTTTTCTCTCCAGTCTAAGATATGATAATAATGAATCCTTAGAAGGCTAGCTTAATGAAAACATTTCCAGAGAATACTATGCTGTCTTGAAAATCAGTGACTCTAACCCCTTACTTTATCTAGATTCTTGTGCCTCTAGTTAAGCCATCCCTGTGACCTTTAATGCAGTGGAAGAGGCAAAGTGGTACAGGAAGGAATCGAGAACTATGAGATAAGTAGCATGAGGCAGAATTATTTCCCCAAAGAGTCCGATCGCATAAATGCAGATTCTGTACCTGCTTGGCGTCTACATGTATGGATTTAATTGTACTGTGACAGCATGTTCATACTTATCAAGGATATAAGAATAAGTAACAGCTTTCTCACCAGTAAGGCATCTTATACTGGCTGCATAAAAATCACAGATATAAATCGCTCATGAAAATGTGTGAGATTTCTGAAAAATGGGGGAAAGTACGTCCCTCTTACAGATTGCAAGCAATTCTAAATGGTTCCCTAAGAGATCTATCCCTGAATTCATTATGCTAAAATGAAATTTGTTTTGAGTACTCTTGAGTTTCTCAGGACTTTAATGAGTTGAATGAAAGTTTAGATTTCATGTTATTTCTGACATCAATACTGACAATTAAGAATAGCCATAATATTTACAGGCTAGTCCTTCATTAGGGTCTACCTAAACAGCTCCCTTCCAGGTTGGCAGGTAGACATTAGGCATTTAAAAAAAATTTTTTTTTAACTCTGAATGTCATAAGGTGCAAAAGGAAAAAGTACTTAACTTGGAGAGCGGATGTAGCTCATGTGATTGAACACCTGCTTCCCATGTTCAAGGTCCCATGTTTGATCCCTGGTACCTCCTAAAAACAAAACAAAACAAAACAAACAACAAACAAACAAACAGAAAACCAACTCTAATTGGGAAGTGGATATATGCTTCTCATGTTCAAGGTCCTGGGTTCAATCTCTAGTACCTCCTAAAAAAAGGCACTTAATTTACTATGCTGTATGGTGGATATCAGAAATAAAAGCAATAAGTTCATCAAGTATCAAGTGTTGGCACCTACTCATTCTTTCTCATTCTGACTTCCTCAGGGAGGAGGAGCACAAATGCCTACAAAGGACAACTGTGGGACACAATAGACACAGAAGCACCAAGGATGGCCCCATATACATGTACAAGTGGGTGTGGTGCACCATAAAATAATGCTTCCCTCAGAGCATGGGACTTGGGCACTAAAACTTTTATGAGGGGAGAGAGGGGTTTATAAAAGTAGGAGTCCTGGATGCTGTATTTCTCCACTGACTGTCCGAGTGGTAAGGGTTTTTAGCTGGGTGTGCAAGTAGAAAATCTTGGTTTAATTGGGCTGCAGTGCAAGGGTGAGCTCTTTGGGAAAGAGAGGGAAAATCGGACTCCAAGTCCTAGTTTGGCTTTAAGCTTAAAGGAAGATCAACAAAAGGGAGGCATATGGTGCTCGAGGCTCCAGTATTTTCTGACAGAGAAGATACAGATTTTAGGCAAAAACCCTGACCATGAATGAGGAGTGTGCATTGGCCTGGGCCATCCCGGGAATCCAAGGAGAGGTAATCATTCAGTTGAGGAGGGAGATGCCCTCGCATCTGGCAGAGTAAGCCTGGTGAAAGATCAACATGTGAAATACTCAATACAAACCACAAACGGCAGAATGGAAAAACAGAGTTGGTCCAGAAAAGATGATTATACAGTAGGCCAGAGCATCCTGATTTAGATACTCTTGTTAAAAAAAAAAAAAAGCAATTATGAATTTTGTCATGTAGTATTAGAGGAAACCTCCCTATTCAGTTCTAGGGGTTTTCAAGATGATTTGGTTTCCACCTGGCTGCCCAAAGAGAATTGCTTGGCTGCTATAGCAACTGTGTCCCTGGATATATAGCAGTTGACAAAAACACTCTTTATATGCTGATTTTTATGCTTAGTAACATAGGTTGGGCTGGTGGGATGTTTAAAACAACAAGCTGGATGATAAAATTTCTGTAAGACAATGTTATAAGCCTCCTTTCTTTATCTCGTACCTCATACCCTATTCATCAATAAATCCTATTAACTCTATTATTCCCTCCCTGGTCTAAGCTACCACAATCTCTCACCTGGATTCTTGCAGTGGAACAAAACAGGTTACC
>PVKH010044091.1:0-10646 GCA_004027955.1 Chaetophractus vellerosus | reverse complement strand
GAACAGCAACAGGCAAAGTTAAATGGATCAGTACAGATGTGGGGACATCTGACCTCCATGATAGCTCCAAACAAAAGGATTAGGGGATGGAGTGAGGGAGAAAAAGATAGGATAGAAGTAGAAAAGTACTGAGTACTGAGTGAGAGCAGAGAAAAGTTTTTTCATGTCCGCTCCTCCTCCCCTGAAAAAGAGGTCTCAGCATATTTGCTTTAGGAAGTCTCAGCTTAGGAATGCAGATATGCATTAGGTTAGATTTCGTCTAAATTAAGTGCTGACTTTTATTATATTGCGATTTTTGATAGTTGCTGCAGGAGTATAGAAATGAACCATCATTTTTTAATATTAATTTTTTAACCAGTTATCTTATAGATGCCCCTATTACTTCTAATATATTATTGCTAGCTTATTTTGAATTTTTTGCATACTATCTTAAAATCTAGAAATAACACAGTTTCCTTTCCTCTTTATTTTACCGTAGTGCCTGTATTCTCTTTTCATTTTCTTTTCTCTTATTTTTGTAATGTGCTACCCCAAAACTCTAATTCAATAGTGAATAAAATTGGCAATACTGGGCATCTTTTCCCATTTCTGACTTTAAATGTAATACTTCAAATTTTCCCCATAATGTATTTCATAAATTCCCCCATTATGTTGGTGTTTGTTCTGGGGTATGATTAGTTTTTAAAATAATTCCTAGTTTACAAAGAGTAAATAATGGTAAATAGTTTTTTTTTGTTTAAATATTTTATTTTAATTTAGAATGCTATTTTAATTTAAAATGTTTAAGCATACAATTATATGCCAATTTTCTAGTGAAAATTCAAAGCTTTTTTTAAGACTGGAACCATTGATTAATAGTTTTTAATTAAAATTTTGACTTTGAGGAATAGTTTAGATTCACATGAAGGTGTTAATGGTTTACACTGTTTCATCCTATTTCTAGTAGTATTAACATTTTATATTACCAATGTACATTTGTCAAAACTAAGAAATTATCATTAGTATATTATTATGAACTAAAATCCTTGGATTTCACCAGTTTCCCCACTAATATCTTATTTTATATTCCAGGATCCAAACCCGGACACAACATTACATGTAGTTATAAAAAGTTTTTAGTCATAAGTTACAGGCAAAATATATAAAATACATTTTCTGCATCTATTGAGTTAAATATGTTAGTAGCATTTATTTATTTTTTTTATTTTTTTATTTTTTATTATTTTTTATTACATATCTCCCCTTCCCCCCGCTGCGGCGACGCGCCGAGAGTGGTCACTGCGCAGGCGCGGCTTTCCCCGCTTGTGGGCGGTCTCTGCGTCCGTTCACGGCTGGCGCTTGATTCAGTTTGCGGGTGGCTGGCTGCGCTCCATCCGTGGGCGACCTGCCCTGCCCGTGGCGGCTCTTGCCCTGTCCGTGGCAGCTTCTTGCCCTGCCCACGGCGGCTCCGGCCCGCCCATGGCAGCTTGCCATTCTCAAGGCGGTCTGCCCGCTAGGAGAGGTCCCCGGGAATCGAACCTAGGGCCTCCCATGTGGTATGCCGGTGCCCTATCCACTGGGCTATCGAGCCGGCCCCAGTAGCATTTATTTAAATAGTTTCTAATATTATTCTACATCTATATAATTTGGATGAACCAAAATTCAACTTTGAACACCATCACGTTCAGTTTGTTTTCTTTTTGTTTTCGTTTTGAATTTATACATTATTGAAATGTTCATGTGATATTTATTACACACAGGGTTTTTGTCTTGGTTTGGTAAACCTCTTGTGGAAGGAGCTTGGAAATTTTTCTATGTTCTCAAAGGGTTTCTATAAAATCAGGATCACCTAAGCCTCTTACAGACAATCTGGCCCTGATGGTTTTTGAAGAATAACATTAACAATTAATGCAATATCCTTAATACATTAGATATAAGACAGTTAAAGCTTTTTATTTCTTCTTGAGTCCTGTTTCATAAGCTGTTGCCATATTGTTGTCACAAATATTGTATTTCTAAATCTTGCTTTAATTGTATATATAGACAAATGAACATGCATAACATAATTTATTTGTGGCTTTTTGTTATCTTGATAATTTTTGTCAGGCATTTGTTATACCATGAGTTTTCTTCCCAAATAATCAACAATTTAGATTTTTCCTTTATAATTTTCCTTTATTTTTGTTAATTTATGCCCTAATTTTTATCTCTTAAACTTATTTGCACTTGTTCTCAAAATGAACATGTAGAAAATTAATTTTAGGCCACTTTTTCCTTCCCTAATAGAAATATTTAAGGTTTGAGATTTCTTTCAGAAAACTGAGGGAAGTATTGATAGAAACCATTTTCATTACATTTCAGTTTTAATTATTAAAAATATCATTATGATTTCATCTTGAACTCAGGGGTAATTTAGAAATATTTTATTTTCTAAAATTTGGATTTTTGGGTCATTTTGTACAACTTTATTGTATTTTAATGTGAGATTATGTTAAAAAATCTCAGAAAACAATTATGTTAACTATGTTTTGGAACTTATTGAGGTTATTTTTCTGGTCTATGACACAATTTTAGTTGAAAAGAAATGTGTGCTTTCTGATCATTTGATTAAGAGACAATATATGACCCAGTAGTCCAAGTAATTATTTTTATTTTTCATATTTCCTTGACCTTTTAGTGATGTATATTTTTCTATTTTCTAAAAGATACATATTGGATATATATAGTTTTATTGTCTTTTTTCTTTTTTAATAAAGTTTTATTGAAGTATGTTATTCGTACATGAAGATACACAAACAACAAATGTACAGTAAAATTTGTGAATTTACAAAACAGGCATGAATATCATCATAAAAGGCACCCATCCATCTCCCCACCACCAACACTTTGCATTGTTGTGAAACAATTGTTGGAAACTATTAAAGAGCATCATCAAAATATTACTACTATCTATAACCCATTTTTTACAATTTGATATATTTTCCCCCAGTCCACCCAATTATTCATACCCTATATAGTATTATATATTTATTATCATTCAGGACAAAACATTCTCATATTTTTCCTGTTAACCACATTACATCATCCACCACTGGATTTCCTTTGTTATACAGTCCCATGCATTGCACAATCCATTCAAAGAGTACAATCAGTGGTTCTCATTTTCATCACAGAAAATCATTACCTCAGTCAATTTTAGAACAATTTCATTATTCTAAGTGGAAGAAATCCCATACCCCTTTATTTAATATTGAAAAATATATCTTCTTGCAATTGCTGCAAAATATTCACTATTACTATTAACTACAGTCTATTAGTTGTAATTTTCCCATGTAAACTATTCAAGAAAATGTACAGAATTCCCCCATTCTAATTTTGGATTTCTCCATTTTCCCTATAGTTCTCTTATTAATTGTTTGAAATATTTTGATGATATTTTATTTGGTGCTGTCACATTTAAAATTACCGTATTCTTTGAAGTCTCCTAGCCATATGAACTCATTTGTCTTTACCTATTCCCCTTTTTATTGTTTTTTTTCCAGTCGTATTGCCCGTTGGCACTTGTTAGCAATCCCTCATTGCCAGGGAGGCTCTTCCCTAGAAGTCATGTCCCATGCTGGGAGGAAGGTAATGCATTCATATGCTGAGTTTGGCTTAGAGAGAGGCCACATTTGAGCAACAAGGAGGCTCTCAGGAGGCAACACTTAGGCACCCCATCGCAATAGGCTAAGTTTCATTTCAAGAGCAAAGACTCATAGGCTAGTCATCAATATCAAGGGCCCATCAGTGGATACATCCTCCTTCACCAGTCACTTGGGGGACTGTTGCTGCTCCCATGGAGAATGAGGCAGGTCTCTCCAATATGGGAATTCAGTATTCTCTCATTTACTGAGTAATTCTCCACGCACTGTGACAATGCCCCATGAACATTTGAACAATTTTATATACCTTGTATGTATGTTCATGTGAACTTCCTCCCATGCACCCCCCATCCCTGACACCCCCACCAACGATCCTCTCCCACTCCATTTGGAACCTTTCTGTGATCCAAAGCTTCTCTAAAGATGAAGTCAATACAATAGCCAAATAAAATTAATAGGAAAATGAAATAATGATGTTTAAATGTAAGAGATAAAATACATGAAAACTTAAAGAAAACTGAAAATAAACTAAAATTAAAAGATTGGGATATTTAAAAAATGGCAAAAAAAAATAGGAGATGGAATGGACATCACCATCCCAGACTCCTCAGGATTGTGGGAAGAGTTATGGACTAGAGTGGACTTACTGGTATTCTGTTATAGACATATTGTGATTCAAGCAATGGAAGAAATTACTAAATTAATGTGGAGCCAGTGGCCACTATATGCTCTGATGGCAGGGAGAGGGAAAAGCAGTTGTAACACAGGGGCTTTTTTGGGACTTGGGAATTATCCTGAGTGACATTGCAATGACAGATATAGGCCATTTTATATCATCATATAACATGCAGAACTGTGTGGGAGAGAGTGTGGTCTACAATGTGAACCATGGTCCATGCTTAATGACAAAGCCCCAGGATGTGTTTATCCATTGCAGGTGATGTGCCACACTAATGAAGGATGTTTATGTGGGAGGTTGTGGGAGGTATGGGATGCGGGGCATATGGTAATCCCTATAATTTTTGTGTAACATATATGTAATCTAAGTATTTTAAAAATAAAAATAAAAATAATTATTTAAAAAAATAAAATAAAATACTGCTGTATTCTTTTGGTGCATTGTAAAATGTGTCATTATTTAATGAACCTCTCTTTATCCTTTTTTTTTTAGGTAACAGAATTTTATATATTGTTACTATAGCTACATCAGTTCTCTTTTGGCTAATATTTGCCTAGACTATCTTTTTCTTTTACTTTTGTTTCAAGTGTTGTGTGTTCTTACATTTAAGATATGTCCCTTTTAAACAGTGTACATCTAAACTCTTGAACATATTTATTCATACAGCCTATCATATCATCACATCACTCAGTCTTCCTTCTTTCCATACTTTACAACATGTTGATGTCTTTTAGACTTTTATTTTAGTTTTATTATGGATAAATATTCTCTTTCTCTTTTTCTCTCTTCTTTGTATTATCCATTTTCTAAAAACGTATTTTACCATAGTAAGATGATTTTTTTTTCTTCCATATGTAATTAGGCAATTTTTGGATTTTTTTCTCTTCTTAAGTATTTCTGAAGCTCTATTCAATGTAAATTTCTATGTAACAATACTTCTTAGGCCTTGACTGCCTGAGAGGATAATTTTATCTTGTCTTTATATTTGAATGACAGTTTGGCTGAAAAAAAATTTTAAACTAACATACTTTTCCTTTAATTTATTCCATCTTGTACTTCTATCAAATATCTGATGTCAGTAAGATTCTCATTTTTGTTGTGTGTTTCTCTGATAGTTTTTAAAAATTTCTCCTCTGATATATTTTTAAATTTTTATTGTAATTGCTCTCTCTTTTATGTTCTATTTTATTTCTCCTTTTTTATATATATTCAGGAATTCTGCATTTTTGTTTCTTTAATCTTTCATTATATGTGAGTAATTTATCTACATTATTTCATCTAACATTTTCTTCTCTGCATTTTTATCTATTTTATTATTCTGCTTTTAACCCACTAGCTGTTTTTTTTTTAACCTTATTTCAATTAAAAAATAAAATAACAGACAAAAGGAAGCTCAACAAATTATGGGGGAAAATCCTGTCCAGGCACATTTATCTTACTTAATCTTAAAAACAATCTCAATTATTTCTCCAATATTCCAAAAGATGAATAAATGAGTACAAATTGGTTAAACAACATTACCAAGTTCTCCTTGTTAATGAAGAAAATGAAAAAACAAGCATGATCATATTTGCATTTCATAAAACTAAAAAAAATTCTAGTTTTTTGACCCTTAGCACTGATATCATATGTTCTTTGCCTTTGATGCAAAAATATTACAATATTACTGTTAACTATAGTCTGTAAATTACATTAGTTGTATGTCTCCCATGTATCACCATATTTTAACACCCTCTAATAGAGGAACATTCTTGTATTTGTATTATTTACCACAATCTTCATCTACCACTGAAATCACTGTATTATACAAGCCCTTAGATTATTCTTTATCTTTCTTTAAATTAACATTAACCTCCCTAGACTACACCTTTCATCCATAATCACATTTGTACATCAGCAGTGTTACTATACTAATTGTAATGTGTTACCACCAATGCTATCCATTTCCATACACTTACAATCAACCTTATCAAACACATTGATCCTTATATCTTAGCAGTTTTACTTTTTCTCTTTTCCTTTTCTTTTCATATTTTACTTTATCTGGAAGATTTCTTCAATCAAATTTTCCTCATGTATGTGATTCCTCTATGTTTCTTAGAACCAAACCACTTCTTCAAGCCTGCACATAGTTCCCCTTATTACACACAGGGATTTATTTGTGTCAACCTTAGCTCTGTCTTCAAATACAAGATTTGTATTTGCACAACTCCCTTTGGAATATACAGCTGTGGCATATCCTCTACATTTCCTCCAAACTGTACAGCTACCCATCTCCAAAATATGGGCAGCCCTTCCTCCTTTTCATTATTTGAGGTTTCAGCTGCTTTCTACTATGCATTTCTCTTCCTGTTCTCCTTGGAAATTCCAAGAGGAGAAGGAAAATATGTAACTTCAAGGTAATTACTCATACTTAAAATCCTCTGTCATGGTATTTCAAATCTCCAAATATTAATTCAAATTTATAATCTTCTTAACTGTTAGAAAGAAAGAGGGTGAAATATTAATTGCATATTTCATCTCTAACTTGGTAAAACAAATTGTTTTCTGCCCTCATTCCTTATGTAAAGCTATTCTATCCATTTGCATGAATGGCAGTCTTTTATTTGTTCTCTTATCTCAACCTAGCCTGAGAAATCTTACTGTTGCTACTTCTGGGAGGAACTAGGGCTTATTTTATTCATTCACATAATTTCCCAAACCTGCACTCCTCTATCTTCTACATAAATGGATTTGGCATATGTAATGTATCTATTTTCGCTATTCTCAATACCTGGTGCTTAATAGCTCTAAATGTTAAATCTCTTCTTTTTTTATTTTTATTTTTATTTTTAAGAAAATTTTAAAAGATACTTAGATTTCATAAATGTTACATAGAAAATGTAGGAATTCTCATATGCCCTGCCTCCCACACCTCCCACAACCTCCCACATAAACATCCTTCATTAGTGTGGCACGTTAATTGCAATTGATGAACATATCCTGGGGCTTTGCATTAAGCATGGACCATGGCTCACATTGTAGAACACACTCTCTCCCACACAGTTCTGCATGTTATATAATAATATAAAATGTCCTATCTCTGTCATTGTAATGTCACTCAGGACAATTACCAAGTCCCAAAGAAGCAACCGTATTACAACTGCTTTTCCCTCTCCCTGCCCCCAGAGCCTCCAGTGGCCCACTGGCCCCACATCAGTGTTGTACCTTCTTCCATTGCTTGAATCACAATATGTCTATAGTAGGATACAAGAAAGTCCACTCAATCCATAGCTCTTTCCCCCCATCCTCAGGAGTCTGGGATGGTGATTTCCACTCCACCTCTACTTGAGATGGGACTTTATGTCCCCTGGGTAAAATGAATGGGATTATCCTGCCTGCCACTCCAGACTCTCTCCCTTCCCTGGTATGGCCATTGTCCATGATCATCTCCCTGCCAGTTGTCCTGGGTGAGCCCAATGAGCTGTAGAGCAGGAGTTGCTGCTCCACCGAGGTTCTGGGCCCAGCTGGCACATGGACAACCAAAAGACTCAAGTCTCTGGACGTACACCTATGAACTCCAGCACCAAGTATAGGTTTGAATATAAGAGACAGATGAGCCATGTGCAGGGAAGACATAGTTGAGTCCAACTCTGTCACTCTCAGGAACACAAACTCCAAAGTCGGGCCCACTGGCAAGGCAACAAACTCTGGAGCTATGCACCCTGACATAGGACCTAGGTGTCTCCAGACCCCTCAGGAGCCCCACTATTTGGGGTGATATCCACTTTGGAATTCTATGAGATCCTACTGAGATGTGCATAAGCATCACCCCTGGGATGACCTCCTGACTCATTTTGAAGTCTCTTAGCCACATAAACTCATTTGGCTTTACCTTTTACCCCTTTTATTCAAGGTCTATTTCCAGTTGCATTGCCAGTTGGCACTTGGCATCAATCCCTTGGTGTCAGGGAGGCTCATCCCCGGGGGTCATGTTACACACCAGGAGGAAGGTAATACATTCATATACTGAGTTTGGCTTAGAGAAAGGCCACATTTGAGCAACAAGGAGGCTCTCAGGTGGCAACCCTTAGGCACCCCATAACAATAGGCTAAGTTTCCATTTCAAAAGCAAAGACTCATAAGGCTAGTCATCAATATCAAGGGCCCATCAGTAGATCATCCTCCTTCACCAGTCACTGCCCTTGCACTTGGGGGACTATTGCTGCTCCCTTAGAGAATGTGGCAGAGTTCTCCAGGATGGGAATTCAGTATTCTCTCAATTCTTGAGTAATTTTCCACCCATTGTGATAATACCCCATGAACATTTGAACATTTTTATATACCTTATAATTATGCTCAGTTGAACTTCCTCCCATGCATCCCCCATCACTGACACACCACACCAACAATCCACCTCCACCCCAGTTGTAACACTTCTGTGATTCAAAGATGAAGCCATTACAATAGCTGAAAACAATTACTTGGAAAATGAAATAACAGTGATAAGTTTAAATGTAAGAGATAAAATACATAAAAATTAAAATAAACTAAGAATAAAATTAAATTAAAAGATTGGGATATTAAAAAATGAAAAAAATTTTTTTTGACCTTTGCCTTTCATCACTGCATTATCTGGTGTGCAGTCTGTACTGTGGCACCTTCCCCCTCTCATTCCCCAGTGACTCACTATTTTTTCATTTTGTTTTCAAAGAAGCCTTAGGTCACAGCAAAGTCACACACAGAATACAGGAGACTCTCATATACCCAAAATCCTCCCCCTTTCCTTCCCCCCATATTAATACCTTTTTATATGTGGATGGTAACATTGTTATAACTAACATACAAATAGTGAAACATAGCTACTAAACATTGTCAATGGTTTATACTATGGTTCATATTTTAGACCATACACTTTTATGAATTTTGATGATAATTACCATGCCCTGTGTCCATCACTGTATCGTAATGAAGAACAATTCTACTGACCACTAAATATCCCCCGTTTAATCTATTCTATTCCTCCCACCCCATCCCCACGGGGCACATGATGACCCCTGGCTTGACTTGTTGGATGACAAGATTCATAGTTACATGCAGTAAGAGGTCTTGACACACTTGTTTGTCCTCCCCTATTAGGAACTGCCCTTGCTTTTGAGAGACTCCTGTCTGTCTATTTCTAATCAAATCGATCCCTCCAAAGATGGGAGTCCAACTCCTTCCTGCTTATTATGTGGGTCTCCACCCACTGATATAACATATTATGACAGAATGAACACTCACACTCTCCCTAGACCCTGTTCCAGGTATGCTCAGTCCCGAATGCCCCCCCAACCAACACCCTAAACCAGTGACCCTTTCTTGTCATTTTGCCATAAGAGCATTCCCACCTCTGTAATTTCAACCTCTAACCCACAAATCGCCAGTTCACCTGGTCCCTCTCCCAAATCTCCCCCGAGTATCATGGACCTTCTGACTCACCCTTCCCAATCTACCCACTTGTCAACCCTGCACCACCCAACCCAATAATATCACTCCCCTTCTGTTATATCCCTTCAATAAACAACTACACACTATCACTTTACCATAGATTGCATCCATTTGGGTGATGGCTCACAACCTTCTCTTCTCTTCTGTCCTCCATAGTGGCTGCACCATTTTACAATCTCACCAGCAGTGGATGAGGGTTCCCATTCCTCCATATCCTCTCCAACAGTTATAGCCTGCTGTTTTTTAATAGCTGCCATTCTAATGAGTGTAAGATGGTAACTCATTGTAGTTTTGATTTGCATTTCCCTACTAGCTAGTGAAATCAAGCATCTTTACATGTCCGTTTTAGCCATTTGTATTTATTCCTTGGAGAACTGTCTTTTCAGGTTGCTAGCCCATTTTTAAATGGGCTGTTTTTCTTTTTATTTTCGAGCTGTAGGATTTCTTTATATATGCAGGAAATTAGGCTCCTGTCAGATATATGTTTGCCAAATATTTTCTCCCATTGGGTAGGCTGCCTTTTTATTTTCTTGATATGGTCCTTTGAGGAGGAGAATTTTTTAATTTTGAGGAGATCCCACTTATCTATTTTTTCTTTTGCTGCTCAAGCTTTGGGTGTGAAGTTCATGAAACCATTTTCTATTACAAGGTCCTGTAGATGCTTTGCTATATTATCTTCCAAGGTTTTTATTATCTTGGCTCTTATATTTAGACCTTTGATGCATATTGAGTTGACTTTGTATAAGGTGTGAGATAGTGCTCCTCTCTCATTCTTTTCAATAAGGATATCCAGTTCTTTTTTGTTTTGTTTTGTTACATATCCCCCCCCACCTTTCTGCTTGCTCTTGCTGTGTGTCCCCTCTTCTGTGTTCTTCTAA